>CM055271.1:99412636-99506602 GCA_029237695.1 Conchocele bisecta
GTTGTTTAACGGCCTATCAACAGCTAAGGTAATTTAAGGCTGGGTCAATGGGTTTAGTACTAAATCCCCAGGAATTCCGCTGGTAAAAATAAAGAATTGGCGATACAAAATTACAATTTTCGAAAACAATATTATTTTTTTTTCATTTTTTTTTTTCGAAAATTGTATTTTTTTATCGCCATTTGTTTATTTGTTATCCTTTTTTTTTTTTTTGAAGTGGCGATTTTTTCATTTTCCCCAGCGGAATCCCTGAATCCCATATATTACCTATACAGATGGGGGGGGGGGGAATCCCAAAATCAGAAAATGACAAATGAAATACGTATTAGCCGCAACTATTTAAGGCCGAACCATCTCATCAAACATGTGGCAGTGACTGTACAAAATAGGGCGTATGTGCTTTGCGACCAGTGTAGATCCAGAAGAGACTGTGCATCAGCAGTCTGATCGGGATCTACACTGTTCGCTATTCCGTCAATGAAACACCCGTCATGATGTTCTCCACCTGGAATATCTTCGCAACTGAAGTAACACTGAAGTGTTTGCGTCGAATAATCGGCAAAGTCGATATAGTCCAATAGGATGTGCTGCGCGGTAAATGGTCTAGGGGAGATAACTGAAGAATGACAACTGCTTCTGTCAAACGAGGCATTATCCGAATACCGAGTCACATGATATCCTCCATAGTACACAACCGCCAGCGTTATTATCTGGTCATGTAGCCCACAGTGGGGTCAGCGTGTAAGTGAACACACGAACGAACACCACAGGTTGGTTAGCTACCCACCCAAAGTGTATGTTGTTACCACTCAGTTGAACCGTCTCGCCAAGACGGTTCAACTGAGTGGTAACAACATACACTTTTGATGCGAAATGAGAAAAAATGCAGAAACATATTTACTTTTTCTTTATACATGAATTACAGTGGGGTCAGCGTGCAAGTGCACACACGAACGAACACCACAGGTTGGTTTCAACCTGTCGTGTTCGTTCGTGTGTGCACTTACACGCTGACCCCACTGTATTTCACCAACATTGCAAAGTATACTTATCTAGCAAAGTATACTTTGAGGGAGAAATTTTCAATTTTAGGATAAATTTATTAATTTTTATTATACTGAATGTTTTACATTATCACAGCCAAAATGGCTGTGATAATGTAAAAAATTCAGTATAATAATTCTGCATACTTTTAATTATTAAATATATGCAGTAGTTAGTTCTATATGAAATAACGCATTTCATGAAAAAGAAAAGATTACTCCCTCAAAGTATACTTTGCTAGAAAAGTATACTTTGCAATGTTCATGAAATAGGCTACAGATGTTAATGTTTCTGAACATTTATTTGCAATTTCAACCGGCAGTCAAACAGTTTGACTGGCCGAGACTCAGCTGTAGCACAGCTCGGGCTCAGCGAATCAAACTGCTTGGTTTCAAGTACAATATTTAAGTGTTTTTTTAAATAAACCGATTGACTGGCAATCGCAGGTGCTGGTGTAGGAACGTGTAAAAATATTTCGAGCGATTTCACGATAATCTCCAAAAAACCAACACCGGGAAAATAATTATAATTTACATGACCCAAGCTGCATGATCACGTGGTTACAACAACAACAACGTCGCCCACTCCAACGTCAGTATTATTTGATATTTTCCTTAATATGCAACGGATTTTGATGAAATATGGCGCAGCAAACGCGTCTTCACGAGCTGTATTTAGTGGTCTAGGGAGTTTGGCACAAAAACGACAGAAGTTTGGGCGAAAATAAAGACCACCAAATGCAGCTTAACAAGACGCGTTTGATGCGCCATATTACATCAAAATCCGTGACATAATAAGGACACTATATAAGAATACGTACTTTGAATCGGTACTTGTTGTTGTTGTTAGTACCACGTGATCATACACCTTGTGACCGTTGTACTAGCCGCACATTTTCCGCTTTATAGGCGATATATTGCACTATATCGCTACACCACAGTAAACGGTAAAATATTTGGGACTAACATTTCCATTTCCAGCCCTATAATATAGCAATAATCCGCAAAGTATTGGTGTTCACACTTCACTCACTTGATATCGAAATTCTATAATAAGAGACAACAAGAAATGTGGCCTGTCGGCACACGAATGCCCCCGGTGGCAGATTGGAGAATGGAATGGTGCTTAACGGCCCACCAACACAAAGAGTATCATTTAGGGTCAAGCAATGTAGATGAAGAATAAAAGTAATAGTAAAATAGTATGTTAGATGTGGTATGCAATCAAATGATTAGGGTAAAACTAAAATAAAATATGATGAGCAATATAGATGAGTATACGGTGGTATAGAGGTGACATTTGTAACATTTATTTTATCTCGTGGCCACGACTTATTATCTCGTGGCCAGGACTTAGTATCTCGTGGCCACGACTTAGTATCGAGAAAGCGTTAGTCGTGTATGTCCAATGCGCAATCGACTAAAGACAACTTCATCAGGAGTACATGTCTGTAGCCAGGAGTTCATTCGCTCAGAGTCGGTTTCACAGCATGAAGTTTATTATCTGTGAGCAGATCCCACCGGGTCTGCATTGTATCAGAGATGAATGAGTTGATGGATGATTTAAAATCATGATAGCAAACAGGAAACTTAGTAGTCGGTAGTTATAGGGCGGCCTTGGCAGCACTATCTGCCCTGTCATTGCCCTTGATACCAGTATGACTGGGGAGCCAACACAAAATAATGTCCTTGTCAAACAAAAGTAAAATATGGTGTAGCTCCATGATTTGGCGGAATGGAATGGAATGGTCCTTAACGGCCCATCAACACAAAATAGTATCATTTAGGGCCAAGCGTTGTAGATGAAGAATACAAATAATAGCAATATAGTATGATATATATGTGGTAGGCAATCAGATGATTAGGGTAAAAATACCTGAGCAATAGAGATGAGTAAAATGTATCCAATGATAAAATTATAGAATTGAGAAACATGTATACAATGATAAAATTAAAGGAACCGATACAAGTTAGTTTCATGGAGAAAGCGAAGCAAACCTTCAATGTTCTCCACCTGGAATAGCTCCGCAAGTGAAGTAACATTGAAGTGTTTGCCTCGAATATCGGCAAAATCGATACAGTCCAGTAGGATGTGTTGCACGGTAAATGCGCTGTGGCATGGAATTGTTGTAATTCTATTACGCTCCTTTACGATCAAATACACCCTTTACGGTATTTATGACAGCCTTGGTCTATCAGCTGACGCCATTTATATAACATGGCCTCTGATTGGTTCCCATACTTTAGCTGAGCCAATGAACCCCTTAGTTACACACAGGCGTCGGTTGTGGATTTCCGTGAGCATGATGAGTACTCCCCGTTGTAGGTTCAAGCCTTGAAGCGGCCTCTTATGCACCTGACTACTGACAGAAGCAGACCTGTTCAACACAGCTGAGTGTTTCCACCACGTGGCCACACAAACCCGGTGAGTTAACAGGTTTATACCATTATATCTATTCTAATATTGGCGTCGTCGGAATGGAATGGAATGGAATGGTGCTTAACGGCCCATCAACACAAAAGAGTATCATTTAGGGCCAAGCAATGTAGATGAAGAATAAAAAGAATAGTAAAATAGTATGTTACATGTGATAATCAATCAGATGATAAGGTAAAAATATTAATATGATAAATAATATAAATGAACAACGTGTATAGAATTATAAAAGTATAATAATGAGAAACATGTATACAATGTAAAAAATAAAATTAAATTTTCCGATACAAGTTAGTTTCATGTAGAAAGTGAAGCAAACCTTCAATGTTCTCCACCTGAAATAGCTCCGAAAGTGAAGTAACATTGAAGTGTTTGCCTCGAATATCGGCAAAATCGATACAGTCCAGTAGGATGTGTTGCACGGTAAATGCGCTGTGGCATGGAATACACCATGGACGCGGCTCACCTTTGTTGAGCATATACGAATGCGTTAGTCGTGTATGTCCAATGCGCAATCGACTAAGGACAACTTCATCCCGGCGTACATGTCTGTAGCCAGGAGTCCATTCGCCCAGAGTCGGTTTCACAGCATGAAGTTTATTATCTGTGAGCAGATCCCACTGGATCTGCATTGTATCGGAGATGAATGAGTTGATGGATGATTTAAAATCATGATAGCAAACAGGAAAATGAGAAGTTGGTAGATCCAGGGCGGCCTTGGCAGCACTATCTGCCCTGTCATTGCCCTTGATACCAGTATGACTGGGTAGCCAACAAAAAATGATGTCCTTGCCAGACGAAAGTAAAATATGGTGTAGCTCTATGATTTGGCGGATAAGTGGATGTTCAAGCTTCATATTGTACAAAGCTTGTAGTGAAGATAATGAATCGGAAAATAAAATGAATTGCTTTCTCCAAGATATTTTCGCGAAATCAAGAGCAAGTAAAATCGCCCTCAATTCCGCAGAAAATATCGAAGATTTATCTGGGAGTCTGGATTGAAGATCTCCCTCGGGGACAGCGGCAGCAGATGCTACCCGGTCCCCGATCTTTGAGCCATCAGTAAAAAGCGGAGTGTATGTATTGTATCTGTCTTTAACCTCAAGAAAAAGTGATTTAAAAATGGATGGATCAGTTGTTGCTTTCGTGTGCTGACTAAGATCGAAGATCACCTTGGGCTGCTCCAACTGCCACGGTGGAGTATCTGGAACAGCGTATTTGGCAATGTGATCCAGATCCAAGCCAGCATCGTGTATCAAAGGATCCATTCTCTTGCCGAATGGTGGCTTGAAGCTTGGTTTCTTATCGAATACAGCATCTGTAGTTCGATGAAAGACAGTGTTATAAGCTGGATTAGATGGATTGGAATGTAGTTTAGTGGCGTATTGCAAAGATAATTTGGTGCGTCTGTCTGGAGAGAAGGTTCATTTGCTTCGGCATATAAGCTCTGTGCGTTAGACGTACGGAATGCACCCAGGCAGAGTCGTAAGCCTTGGTGATGTATTGGATCGAGCGTCCGAAGATCGGATTTACTGGCAGACCCTATACAGTGCATCCGTAGTCTAGTTTTGAACGAACATGTGCGATGTAAAGGCGGTGCAGCACCTTTCGGTCTGCACCCCAGTCATGATTTGCTACCACTCGCATTAAGTTGAGTGCTTTCTGGCA
This sequence comes from Conchocele bisecta, assembly GCA_029237695.1. Classification (NCBI taxonomy): domain Eukaryota; kingdom Metazoa; phylum Mollusca; class Bivalvia; order Lucinida; family Thyasiridae; genus Conchocele; species Conchocele bisecta. The sequence continues at coordinate 99,417,785 of CM055271.1, forward strand.
TTTAGCTTTCAAGTATCGTAAATGGGGTTTAAAAGTGAGTTTAGGATCAAAGATAAGACCAAGAAATTTCTGCTCCCGAACAACTGGGATGGGATGTGTTCCCAGTTTAAGCTCGGGATCAGGGTGAAGACCGCGTCTTTTGCAAAAATGCATGCAGTTAGTTTTAGATTTCGAAAACTTAAAGCCGTTTTCTGTGGTCCACTTGTTTATTCTATTGAGGCTCAGTTGTAATTGGCGCTCAATAGTATGCATGTTCTTTGATTTGTAACATATTAAAAAATCATCGACATATAAAGAACAGTCAACACCTGGTTGCAGGCATTTTACAATATTATTCAGTTTAATGCTAAAAAAGGGTAAACAGACAATATACTTCCCTGCGGTACACCCATTTCCTGTTCATGGGGATCAGAAAGGGTTGTACCGACTCGGACTTGGAATTGTCTGTCTTTCAAAAAAATTAGAAATAAAATCAGGGAGATGACCCTTCAGACCGAGGTCATGAAGGTCCTTCATAATCCCATACTTCCACATCGTGTCATATGCCTTTTCTAGGTCAAAAAATATGGCAACTATATGCTCATTGTTAACAAACCCGTCTCGAATGAATGCTTCGAGTCTAATCAGATTATCGGCAGTGCTTCTCTGGCGACGGAATCCAGATTGATACTCAGATATCAGTCCATTGGATTCCAGAAACCAGACAAGCCTGTCGTTAATCATTCGTTCCATGGTTTTACAGACGCAGCTAGTAAGTGCGATGGGACGGTAACTTGATGGGTCGGTGTGATCCTTGCCCGGCTTGGGAACAGGTATGATTGTAGCTTCCCGCCATGAGGGCGGAAAGACGCCTTGTTCCCAAATGGTATTAAATATTTCAAGGAGGGTGTCTAAAGAGTGTTCAGGTAAATGTTTAAGCAGTTGGTAGTGGATATCATCAGGGCCTGCAGATGTATCATGTGCTTTCTCGAGGGAAGCTTTTAATTCCCTCATAGAGAAAGGAGCGTTGTAATGTTCTGAATTGTCTGAATTAAAATTAAGTTTAGTTTTCTCTTGCTCAGATTTCACATTCAAGAACTCCTCAGAATAGTTATCACATGAGGAGCTCTTGGAGAAGGCATCTGCTAATGTGTTTGAAATGTCTGTTTTGGAAGATACTTTATGTCCTGCTTTGTTGAGGTGATTGATAGAAGTTGATTTACCTTTACCGTTTATTTTACGAATCATGTCCCATGTTGTTTTCATTTTAGATCGCGAATTCAACTTGGAGACAAAAGATCTCCAAGTCTTTCTCTTGCTAGCTTTAATTGTGCGTCGAGCTTTCGCTCTAAAAATTCTATGAGCATTTAAATTATCTGCTGTTGCGTTATTATTAATTTGACGAATAGACTGCTTACGAGCAGTCATTGCCTCTTTGCATTCTTCGTCAAACCATGGTTTATTGACACGTTTGGGCTTTGCCGAGGTTTTTGGTATTGTCTTTTCTGCAATATCGTGTAAAAGGGAAACGTAGTGTTCTAGTGGATCTTCCGCATCTCGAAAGCGATCAAAATCTAGTTCAATCATGCACATATTGCGAAATGTGTCCCAATCGGCTTTATGTAATTTCCACCTCTGGACTCTGTCAGTGGATGGTGGTCCATTACTCTGCAAGAAGACAGGAAAGTGGTCACTCCCACATAGGTCGTCACCAACTTTCCACGTAAAGTCTAAATACAGAGAAGGATGACACAGAGTTAAATCCAGAGAGGAATATGAACCGGTTGCGGGATGTAAATATGTGCTCGATTTATCATTAAAAATGCTGAGATTGTGATCGGAAAGAAAATTTTCAATAAGTTCCCCCTTTTTGTTTGTGTCTTTACAATCCCAAAGCATGTTATGTCCGTTAAAATCGCCAAGGAGAATGAAAGGCGAAGGGAGTTGAGAGACAAGATTATCTAGTTCTGATTTTAACAGGACTGCAGATGGTGGAATGTAGATAGAACATAACGTAATAGTCTTGTGCATCGTAACACTAACGGCCACAGCCTGAATAGTAGTGTCAAGACTCACGAGACTATGTGGGGTGCTCAAATTAACGAGGATTGAGACTCCACCAGATGCGCGTTCAGCGTTACCTGAACACTTACTGTATAATGCATGTGATTTAAAAGAAAATGTATCGTCAACTTTCAGGAATATTTCCTGAAGACAAACAGCAATGGGGTTGTGTTGAGTTAATAAAATTGTTAATTCATCACGATTTGCTTTAATTCCTCGACAGTTCCATTGGATAATAGTATCCATGTTTTATGTAGGTGGAAGTATGGGTTTGCGGGGTGGAACAGGTTTGGCCGTTGGAGTGTCAGAAGACTCTTCAGTCTCCATCGAGTCCAACGACTCAAACCTGTTCTTCAGTGGAATGGGGCCGTCTGTCCCCTTCTGCGATCCAGGGTCATCAGACCCTTTCTGCGATCCAGGGTCATCAGACCCTTTCCTGGGCGGTTTTGTAGGGATCCTCTCCATGGCCGTGGGCCTACCCCTGAGTGGTAGTGGAGAGGCCGACATGTCATCCGCCCTTGCCGTGATCGCAGAGGAGACACGGCCGTGATTTGTTTTAAGGTCTTTTTTAGCCCGACCTTTAGGGCTTTTGGAAGGCGTGACCTTTGAGGTTTTGCCTTCCGAAGAAGGTTTTGATGTCGAGGCCTTTGGGCTCCGGCCTCGGGGAGATTGCGTAGATGAGTTAGATGTGGAAGGCTTGTAGTGTGGCGTATTATAGGTCCACGTTATAGTGGGGTGTTCAGCTGGTTTCCAAGAAAACGTCCGTTTGGGTTGAAATACTTCTGCTGGGCTTGCGAGAGACTGCAGCCGAAGCGTAAGAAAAGCCAGGGATAGGAGTTGTTGGTATTTCAACAATCTTCCTGGCTTCAGGGAATGATATGTTGCGTGTATGTTTCACGCGAACTATCTCCTTCTCGATCTTCCACTTCGGGCAGTCTTTCGAATATGCCGAATGGTTACCATTACAGTTGACACAATGTTCGGCCTCCACACAGTTTTCATTACTGTGCTTGGCAATGCCACAGCGTGCACATGCAAGATCTCTCTTACATCTGTCTTTGTGGTGACCGTACAGTTGGCAGTTGTAACAGCGCAACGGGTTTGGTATGTATGGGTCAACTGTGACGAGTAACCATCTGGTTAGTTTAAGTTCTTTTGGTAGTTCTCTGTCAGTTAAAGCTAGAATGAAGGTATTAGTCGGGACTAGTTGTCCGTTCACTTTTCTATTAATCCTTCGAGCATCAGCAACTCCTTGTGGCTCGAGTTGCTCGATCACTTCTTGCTCACTTACATGAGCAAACTCCGGTGATCGGACAACTCCCTTGCAACTGTTCAAAGATTTATGCGGCTGGATGTCGACAGGGGTATCCAAGAACTTGGTACAAAGCAGTAGATTCTCTGCATGACTCTTTCTGTCAACTTCAATAAGAAGGTCACCAGAGCGCAACCGTTTCAAGTTCTTGGGCTCCCCTGCCACACTATTCAGTATCTTTGATAAAACAAAGACAGACAATTTGTCAAGAGGCTTGTCAGTGTCAGTTGCATGGACCACAAGGAATCGAGGCCAAGTGGCTACATGCTGTAGTTCTGTTTGATGTTGTAGTGTTCGTTGAGGGAAATCAGATGGAGTAGACAGAAAATTGAATTCTGCAGGTCGTGTCCGTTTCTTAGATGGGCCAGCTGAACAGGGTTGGCTAGACGACTTTGTGAAGTCCGAAGCCTTCCAATCAACTGGGTTTATGGATACTTGTGAAGAGGTTAGTTTTTTGTTTTTTTGGCGATTCATATCAGTAGGCCGGTATATTCATCACTATGTTCCCCACCCTCCATGGAGCCCTACAAGGGGATGTGCTAATGGTGCGGGTCTCCGCACCGCACACCGAGGATACATAGTGATATACTTGAGCAAGACAAATAACTCACTCGTGTAGCACTAAACCGTGACACCTACTAGAGCCGTGGACTGGTCACACAATGTAAAAGGGAACAAGATAATGTACTCACGTATATATGAAATAATCACAAAACAAAGCAAAAACAAAAAAAATATATGCTCCAGTCACGACTCCAGCACCGGGTGCCACAGAAGCCGATTAATCCCATTGGGCGTGCTCACCCAAGGACCTCCCGTTTGTCTTGTAGTCAGGGCCGAAGTGGTGTATTGTAGTAATGCGTGACATCTTGGCTAGGAATTCTGCCGCCACGCAAGACACTCACCCACCAGGATCCCTTCCTCCAAAACGTCCGGGTCGCAGGCCACGGCAAACGGCCAGCCAGGTTCCCCTACACACACACGCCCAAAGGTAAGTGTACCTACCTTTGTGCGGGAATGCATAGAGTACCTACGAGTCACCAAGGGGTGTTTAGGTAATATGTGCATGCACCAATAGCTAGTGCATGCATATAACCCAGTTAGTCCTTAGGAAACCCACCCCTTGTTAGTTCTCTGGGAACTGCAACCGCAATCCCTAGGAATTGCGATTGCAATTCCAAGATTAAGCCCGCAGACCGCGTCAAGGTCAGGGGTGACCTGCGGGTGGCGTCGTCGGAAACGAACCTGTGACTTGTTCACAAATTCATGAAATTGACGGTTTATTATTGTCAATAAATTGCATTATTTTGCAATTAATCACTTCTTAGAGACACGTGTGAATTATTTCACACGACCATTGTCAGACAGTCACAACTGACTTCTATTGGTGACAACTGTTGCAACAATATTTGTTGATATTCCCATAAATTGTGTAGGAACCAGACGCACAAACATGTCAGAAATAGCTACGGAAGCAAACAGTCTTCTGACAATGGAATGTGTAAACATTAATACCGCCACTGTGGAGCAGTTGCAATCATTGCCCCACATTGGCATAACGAGAGCACACAAAATTGTAAGGCTTCGTAAACGACGCAGTTTGACACCAGAATATCTGGAGTCAAAAGGCCTTCCCAGGAAAGACCAGTGTTTCTGGGAAAAATTAATTGAGACAGGGAAGGTGTCCTTTCCTGTTGCGAGTGGGTCTGGCGGCCCCAAATCTCCTAGCGTCTCAGATGATGAGTCCGCGAACTCAGTTTCGCCCTTCTCAGACGAATCAGAGTTCTTGGAACACAATCCACCAAGTTCATCGGTGGAATCGATGTTCAAGCAAATTCAACAACAACAACAACAAATGACCGGTATGGTGGAGTCGCTCAAAATAGACATTCACCATATTAAAGGGACCATGGCTACTAAAGCAGACATTAGTCTTTTGCATGACAAAATTGATAATGTAAGGGACACCGCGGACATGAAAATTGAGAAAGTTTGCGAAAGCGTGAACGATTTAAACTCGCATAAACAAATTTTTTTGTATGATAATTTTGATCATGTAAACGACGCGGTCCAGAAACAAGAACAAGAGGCCCAAATGGGCCTGTATCGCTCACCTAAAAGCCTCCATAGTGGTCATCTTGATTTCACAAAGACTCTTCACTTACAACTTCAAATGTTCCACAGAATTTGTTGGTACCTTCTGATCTAACATATATTGCGAATGTGCATGTGATTTACTGCTATACCTTCGATTTGATAAATAAAATGACCATATTCGGTCAAAAATAAAATTTGACCCCTATTTGACCCCTCGGGCCATGACCATTTTTGACCCAGAGGCCACCATATGAACAAATCTGAATCAGCGTTAACTATCCATCATTCATACAAAGTTTCGTCGAAATCGGCCTGGCGGTTTGTGAGAAGATTTTTTTGACAATTTCACCTACTTTTCAACGGCGGACATCTTGGATTTGGTGATGACCTCCATTTTAACAAAAATGGACAGGCTTCACCCACAGACCATTACAGTTAAGTTTGGCCAATATCGGCCAAGCAGTTCACAAGAAGAATACGTTTGAAATCTTTAGTAAAAGAACAACTTTTTTACCTTTCGGTGGCCATCTTGGATGACAAAATCATCTGATTTAGACAAAAAATGCTCCAGAGTGATAGACTAGTCGATACCTTCGATTTGATATATTATATAACCATATTCGGGCAAAAATATAATTTGACCCCTAGTTGACCCCTCGGGCCACGCCCATTTTTGACCCAGGGGCCACCATATGAACAAATCGGAAACAGCGCTAACTATCGATCATTCATACCCAGTATCGTCGAAATCTGCCTGGCGGTTCGTGAGAAGAAGATTTTTTAAGAATTTGACCTACTTCTCAACGGCGGCCATCTTGGATTTGGTGATGACCTCCATTTTAACAAAAATGAACAGGCTTCAACCATAGACCATTACAGTTAAGTTTGGCCAATATCGGCCAAGCAGTTTACAAGAAGAAGACGTTTGTAATCTTTAGTAAAAGAATGACCATTTGAACTATAGGTGGCTATCTTGGATGACGTAATCATATGATTTAGACAAAAAATGTTCCAGAGTGTCTCGTCGATACCTTCGATTTGATATATTACATGACTATATTCGGAATGGAATGGAATGGAATGGTGCTTAACGGCCCATCAACACAAAAGAGTATCATTTAGGGCCAAGCAATGTAGATGAAGAAATAAAAAAGAATAGTAAAATAGTATGTTACATGTAATAATCAATCAGATGATAAGGTAAAAATATTAATATGATAAATAATATAAATGAACAACGTGTATAGAATTATAAAAGTATAATAATGAGAAACATGTATACAATGATAAAATTAAATTTTCCGATACAAGTTAGTTTCATGTAGAAAGTGAAGCAAACCTTCAATGTTCTCCACCTGGAATAGCTCCGCAAGTGAAGTAACAGTGAAGTGTTTGCCTCGAATATCGGCAAAATCGATACAGTCCAGTAGGATGTGTTGCACGGTAAATGCGCTGTGGCATGGAATACACCATGGACGCGGCTCACCTTTGAGCATATACGAATGCGTTAGTCGTGTATGTCCAATGCGCAATCGACTAAGGACAACTTCATCCCGGCGTACATGTCTGTAGCCAGGAGTCCATTCGCCCAGAGTCGGTTTCACAGCATGAAGTTTATTATCTGTGAGCAGATCCCACTGGATCTGCATTGTATCGGAGATGAATGAGTTGATGGATGATTTAAAATCATGATAGCAAACAGGAAAATGAGAAGTTGGTAGGATCCAGGGCGGCCTTGGCAGCACTATCTGCCCTGTCATTGCCCTTGATACCAGTATGACTGGGTAGCCAACAAAAAATAATGTCCTTGCCAGACGAAAAAGTAAAATATGGTGTAGCTCCATGATTTGGCGGATAAGTGGATGTTCAAGCTTCATGTTGTACAAAAAGCTTGTAGTGAAGATAATGAATCGGAAAACAAAATGAATTGCTTTCTCCAAGATATTTTCGCGAAATCAAGAGCAATGTAAAATCGCCCTCAATTCCGCAGAAAATATCGAAGATTTGTCTGGGAGTCTGGATTGAAGATCTCCCTCGGGGACAGCGGCAGCAGATGCTACCCGGTCCCCGATCTTTGAGCCATCAGTAAAAATCGGAGTGTACGTATTGTATCTGTCTTTAATCTCAAGAAAAAGTGATTTAAAAATGGATGGATCAGTTGTTGCTTTCGTGTGCTGACTAAGATCGAAGATCACCTTGGGCTGCTCCAACTGCCACGGTGGAGTATCTGGAACAGCGTATTTGGCAATGTGATCCAGATCCAAGCCAGCATCGTGTAATAAAAGGATCCATTCTCTTGCCGAATGGTGGCTTGAAGCTTGGTTTCTTATCGAATACAGCATCTGTAGTTCGATGAAAGACAGTGTTATAAGCTGGATTAGATGGATTGGAATGTAGTTTAGTGGCGTATTGCAAAGATAATTTGGTGCGTCTGTCGTGGAGAGAAGGCTCATTTGCTTCGGCATATAAGCTCTGTGCGTTAGACGTACGGAATGCACCCAGGCAGAGTCGTAAGCCTTGTGATGTATTGGATCGAGCGTCCGAAGATCGGATTTACTGGCAGACCCATATACAGTGCATCCATAGTCTAGTTTTGAGCGCACATGTGCGATGTAAAGGCGGTGCAGCACCTTTCGGTCTGCACCCCAGTCATGATTTGCTACCTACTCGCATTAAGTTGAGTGCTTTCTGGCATTTAGCTTTCAAGTATCGTAAATGGGGTTTAAAAGTGAGTTTAGGATCAAAGATAAGACCAAGAAACTTCTGCTCCCGAACAACTGGGATGGGATGTGTTCCCAGTTTAAGTTCGGGATCAGGGTGAAGACCGCGTCTTTTGCAAAAATGCATGCAGTTAGTTTTAGATTTCGAAAACTTAAAGCCGTTTTCTGTGGTCCACTTATTTATTCTATTGAGGCTCAGTTGTAATTGGCGCTCAATAGTATGCATGTTCTTTGATTTGTAACATATTAAAAAAATCATCGACATATAAAGAACAGTCAACCCAGTTTGCAGGCATTTTACAATATTATTCAGTTTAATGCTAAAAAGGGTAAACAGACAATATACTTCCCTGCGGTACACCCATTTCCTGTTCATGGGGACAGAAAGGGTTGTACCGACTCGTACTTGGAATTGTCTGTCTTTCAAAAAATTAAAATTAGAAATAAAATCAGGGAGATGACCCTTCAGACCGAGGTCATGAAGGTCCTTCATAATCCCATACTTCCACGTCGTGTCATATGCCTTTTCTAGGTCAAAAAATATGGCAACTATATGTTCATTGTTAACAAACCCGTCTCGAATGAATGCTTCGAGTCTAATCAGATTATCGGCAGTGCTTCTCTGGCGACGGAATCCAGACTGATACTCAGATATCAGTCCATTGGATTCCAGAAACCAGACAAGCCTGTCGTTAATCATTCGTTCCATGGTTTTACAGACGCAGCTAGTAAGTGCGATGGGACGGTAACTTGATGGGTCGGTGTGATCCTTGCCCGGTTTGGGAACAGGTATGATTGTAGCTTCCCGCCATGAAGGCGGAAATACGCCTTGTTCCCAAATGGTATTAAATATTTCAAGGAGGTTGTCTAAAGAGTGTTCAGGTAAATGTTTAAGCAGTTGGTAGTGGGATATCATCAGGGCCTGCTGATGTATCATGTGCTTTCTCGAGGGAAGCTTTTAATTCCCTCATCGAGAAAGGAGCGTTGTAATGTTCTGAATTGTCTGAATTAAAATTAAGTTTAGTTTTTCTCTTGCTCAGATTTCACCTTCAAGAATAACTCTAGAATAGTTATTACATGAGGAGTTCTTGGAGAAGGTATCTGCTAATGTGTTTGAAATGTCTGTTTTGGAAGATACTTTATGTCCTGCTTTGTTGAGGTGATTGATAGAAGTTGATTTACCTTTACCGTTTATCTTACGAATCATGTCCCATGTGGTTTTCATTTTAGATCGCGAATTCAACTTGGAGACAAAAGATCTCCAAGTCCTTCTCTTGCTAGCTTTAATTGTGCGTCGAGCTTTCGCTCTAAAAATTCTATGAGCATTTAAATTATCTGGTGTTGCATTGTTATTGATTTGACGAATAGACTGCTTACGAGCAGTCATTGCCTCTTTGCATTCTTCGTCAAACCATGGTTTATTGACACGTTTGGGCTTTGCCGAGGTTTTTGGTATTGTCTTTTCTGCAATATCGTGTAAAAGGGAAACGTAGTGTTCTAGTGGATCTTCCGCATCTCGAAAGCGATCAAAATCTAGTTCAATTATGCATACATATTACGAAATGTGTCCCAATCGGCTTTATGTAATTTCCACCTCTGGACTCTGTCAGTGGATGGTGGTCCATTACTCTGCAAGAAGACAGGAAAGTGGTCACTCCCACATAGGTCGTCACAACTTTCCACGTAAAGTCTAAATACAGAGAAGGATGACACAGAGTTAAATCCAGAGAGGAATATGAACCGGTTGCGGGATGTAAATATGTGCTCGATTTATCATTAAAAATGCTGAGATTGTGATCGGAAAGAAAATTTTCAATAAGTTACCCCCTTTTTTGTTGTTGGTGTCTTTACAACCCCAAAGCATGTTATGTCCATTAAAATCGCCAAGGAGAATGAAAGGTGAAGGGAGCTGAGAGACAAGATTATCTAGTTCTGATTTTAACAGGACTGCAGATGGTGGAATGTAGATAGAACATAACGTAATAGTCTTGTGCATCGTAACACTAACGGCCCCACAGCCTGAAGATTAGTGTCAAGATTCACGAGACTATGTGGGGTGCTCAAATTAACGAGGATTGAGACCCCACCAGATGCGCGTTCAGCGTTATCTGAACACTTACTGTATAATGCATGTGATTTAAAAGAAAATGTATCGTCAACTTTCAGGAATGTTTCCTGAAGACAAACAGCAATGGGGTTGTGTTGAGAGTTAATAAAATTGTTAATTCATCACGATTTGCTTTAATTCCTCGACAGTTCCATTGGATAATATATCCATGTTTTATGTAGGTGGAAGTATGGGTTTGCGGGGTGGAACAGGTTTGGCAGTTGGAGTGTCAGAAGACTCTTCAGTCTCCATCGAGTCCAACGACTCAAACCTGTTCTTCAGTGGAATGGGGCCGTCTGCCCCCTTCTGCGATCCAGGGTCATCAGACCCTTTCTGTGATCCAGGGTCATCAGACCCTTTCCTGGGCGGTTTTGTAGGGATCCTCTCCATGGCCGTGGGCCTACCCCTGAGTGGTAGTGGAGAGGCCGACCTGTCTTCCGGCCCTTGCCGTGATCGCAGAGGGAGACACGGCCGTGATTTTTTGTTTTAAGGTCTTTTTAGCCCGACCTTTAGGGCTTTTGGAAGGCGTGACCTTTGAGGTTTTGCCTTCCGAAGATGGTTTTGATGTTGAGGCCTTTGGGCTCCGGTCTCGGGGAGATTGTGTAGATGAGTTAGATGTAGAAGGCTTGTAGTGTGGCGTATTATAGGTCCACGTTATAGTGGGGTGTTCAGCTGGTTTCCAAGAAACGTCCGTTTGGGAAATTGAAATACTTCTGCTGGGCTTGCGAGAGACTGCAGCCGAAGCGTAAGAAAGCCAGGGATAGGAGTTGTTGGTATTTCAACAATCTTCCTGGCTTCAGGGAATGATATGTTGCGTGTATGTTTCACGCGAACTATCTCCTTCTCGATCTTCCACTTCGGGCAGTCTTTCGAATATGCCGAATGGTTACCATTACAGTTGACACAATGTTCGGCCTCCACACAGTTTTCATTACTGCTGCTTGCAAGCCACAGCGTGCACATGCAAGATCTCTCTTACATCTGTCTTTGTGGTGGCCGTACAATTGGCAGTTGTAACATCGCAACGGGTTTGGTATATATGGATCAACTGTAATCAGTAACCATCTGGTGAGTTTGAGTTCTTTCGGTAGTAAAGTGAGGTTGAAAGTCAGAACGAAGGTATCGGTAGGACTAGTTGTCCATTGACTTTTCTACTAATCCTTCTGGCATCAGCGACTCCTTGCGGTTTGAGTTGCTCGATCACCTCTTGCTCAGTTACATGAGCAAACTCCGGTGATCGGACAACCCCCTTGCAACTGTTCAAATGATTTATGTGGCTGAATGTCGACAGGAGTGTCCAAGAATTTGTTGCAGAGAAGTAAATTCTCTGCATGGCTCTTCCTCTCAACTTCTATGAGAAGGTCACCAGAGCGTAAACGCTTCAAATTCCTTGGCTCTCCTGCCACACTATTCAGGATCTTTGACAAAACAAAGACAGACAATTTGGTGAGGGGTTTGTCTGAATCAGTTGCATGGACCACAAGGAATCGAGGCCATGTGGCTACATGTTCTTGTTCCGACTGTTGTTGGGTTGGTCGTGTTAGAAAAACAGGTTCGTTATCTGGTAGGAAATTGAATTCTGCAGGTCGCGTCCGTTTCTTGGACGGACCAGCTGAACACGGTTGGTTGGACGACTTTGTGAAGTCCGAAGCCTTCCAATCGACTGGATTGATCGATAATTGTGATGAGGTTTGTTTTTTGTTTTTTTGGCGATTCATATCAGTAGGCCGGTATATTCATCACTATGTTCCCCACCCTCCATGGAGCCCTACAAGGGGATGTGCTAATGGTGCGGGTCTCCGCACCGCACACCGAGGATACATAGTGATATACTCGAGCAAGACAAATAACTCACTCGTGTAGCACTAAACCGTGACACCTACTAGAGCCGCGGACTGGTCACACAATGTAAAAGGGAACAAAATAATGTACTCACGTATATATGAAATAATCACAAAACAAAGCAAAAATAAAAAATATATATGCTCCAGTCACGACTCCAGCACCGGGTTGCCACAGAAGCCGATTAATCCCATTGGGCGTGCTCACCCAAGGACCTCCCGTTTTGCCTTGAAGTCAGGGCCGAAGTGGTGTATTGTAGTAATGCGTGACATCTTGGCCAGGAATTCTGCCAGCCACGCAAGACACTCACCCACCAGGATCCCTTCCTCCAAAACGTCCGGGTCGCAGGCCACGGCAAACGGCCAGCCAGGTTCCCCTACACACACACGCCCAAAGGTAAGTGTACTACCTTTGTGCGGGAATGCATAGAGTACCTACGAGTCACCAAGGGGTGTTTAGGTAATATGTGCATGCACCAATAGCTAGTGCATGCATATAACCCAGTTAGTCCTTAGGAAACACACCCCTTGTTAGTTCTCTGGGAACTGCAACCGCAATCCCTAGGAATTGCGATTGCAATTCCAAAATTAAGCCCGCAGACCGCGTCAAGGTCAGGGGTGACCTGCGGGGACTATATTCGGTTAAAAATAAAATTTGACCCCTATTTGACCCCTCGGGCGACGCCCATTTTTGACCCACGGGCCACCATATGAACAAATCTGAAACAGCGCTAACTATCGATCATTCATACCAAGTATCGTCGAAATCGGCCTGGCGGTTCGTGAGAAGAAGATTTTTTTAAGAATTTGACCTACTTTTCCATGGCGGCCATCTTGGATTGTCGATGACCTCCATTTTAACAAATCTGAAATGGCATCACCCATATATCATCCCTGTGAAGTTTGACCAATATCGGCTCAGCAGTTCGGGAGAAGAAGATGATTGAAAATGTTCACGGACGGACGGACGACGGACGACGGACGACGGACGACGGACACTTTGCCATAACAATAGCTCACATGAGCTTTGCTCAGGTGAGCTAAAAACGCACTGCATCAGAACTACAAATTGTGCACAATAACATTAATTCTTTAAAAGCGACAACCCAGTCACAAAACGAAATGATAAATTCTTTGGCAAAAACACAAAAATCTACGATCGATAAAATTACCAGTGTCATTCCTGGGGATTGTATTTATTCGAAATCGGAACAATCAACCCAAAAGCAGTTGGGCATTCCCCCTGGCAGACCGGATGATGGCAAATCCACATTGTCCGGCATGTCTCCCAAACGCAAGATAAACTCCAACTGGTGGGGGATGCGCTTGATTTTGCCAAACGGCAAGATGAGACTGTCCTCAACAGCTATGCTGGATTGAAGCGGAGCTTGACCGAGCGGTTTTCAACCAAACTAAACCCCAAAACAGCTCGTAAGGAATTGACATTAGCGCGTCAGTTGTAGGACGAGTCGTTGGATGACTACGCTCATCGACTCACCAACTTGGCGCAAGATGCCTACTGCGACATGACTCAAAGTGATTCGAATCAGGTCTCAGTAGAGAGTTTCTTGAGGGGTCTAATCGACAAATCGGCTGCCATGTTTGTACTGGGTGAGGATAAGGGGTGTTAAAGAATACCAGGCTAATAAAAAGGCCATATATGGCGAAACAAGCAAGCCATTCAAGCAGAGAAATGTCATTTTCTCCGGGGAGTCTGATCTGGATGTGAAACTTAAGCAAACGTTAGATAATTACTTTCAGTCCAGAACAGACTTGCCTGGAATAAGACCAAAACGTACAGACGTTCAACCAGGGTCTCCAGGCTATTCTAACAACCAGTCCCAGTATCCAAGGGGGTCCCCGCGTTATTCTAACAACCAGTCCCAGTATCCAAGGTCGCCACAATACAGAAACAGAGACTATTATGGGCCAAGGTCACCACGTGATATTAGGTCAAGGACCTATGACAACAGGCCAAGGTCATATGACGACAGGCCAAGGTCGTATGACAACATGTCAAGGACACATGAGAATCGGTCAAGGTCAAATTACGATTCTATGCCCCGTCCACAGCAATACAGACAGTCACCCCTTCCCAACCATTCCCAGGGTTATAGGAAATCAGAAAGGGAATCGGGGACATGGTCATATGGCGGTACACCACCATATGAACGGCTAGGGTCATACCCTAGTCCGCAGGGACAATATGGCAGATCGCCATCATACGAGCGGTCCGGACGTTCTGGTTCTCCGGTACGTGCTGGCTCTCCACCAGCCAATGGACATAGAAGTCCCCAAATAACCAAAAAACCACAGCTCTCTTTAAACGAGAACGGACTGGGAAAGTAGGTGGCCCTATTCCAGTCCAAACTCAATCAAAACATGGTCACCCTGACAACGGCTTAGCGAACCCCCCTATAGTAGTTAGGGAATTGAAAGGTATGTCACTGGTTTTGGAAATTGTCGTCAATGGGCTTCAGACAGAAGCAGTTGTTGACACGATGGCAATGATTACACTGGTCAGTGATAATTTCTTTTCCAAACTTCCACAAAAACAACAACAACAACATGACACTATTGTACTGAAGGGCCTCGCAGAAGTTCCAGTTCATGGTAAGATTGTCCCAATATTAACATCCGATTGGGACATCGGAACTATAAATGGAACGTCTGTGTGGCCCCCATGTCTGACAACATTATTTTGGGCATTGACTTCTTAACATCATATGCTGGTCTTGTGGACTTTGGGCGGAATGTGGTAGCCATAGATGGGCAAATACTGCCCGCAAAACTCAAATATGCTGCCACTGATGACCAAATCCACATTGCCCGTGTACATGTCACAAAGAAAGTTGTAGTACCCCCACAGACGGTTGGTTTTGTGCAATGTTTTACGGATCAACCCGGTGATGAAGCGTACGTGTTCGAGCCGTTGCCATGATTGCCTCCATGTATTGTAAAGGGCCATCATTTACTGCCAAAATTGTTAACGACTCAGATGTGTACATGCACTTCAAGAAGGGTAGACTAATTGTTCTAGCAGAGCATTGTACATTATTTACTGAACAGCAGTACAGTGAAACCGGCACTGCCGGTCCCCCACCAAAACCCCACCAAAACCAACATACAGGGTAACGCCTGTAAAAACACCTGTAAAACCATCCCCCGTACTACCTCCACACCACGAGCCCCGTTACGGCATTCTGTGAACTCCGGGAGATTACCCGCAAACGCACCATTCCCTATCACCCCTCGGGCAATGGTCAGGTTGAAACAGACTAGTTCTCCAAATGATCAGAGAGTGGGACAAAGACATCCACCTACTAGCCATGGCTGTCCGTTCAATGTAGCATCGTCAAACTGGCTTCAAACCCAATCGGCTTATGCTTGGGCGTGAAGTTATTCAACCTGTCGATTTGTTGCTCCCTGCATCTGAAACCCAACTTGAAAGGTACACTCCTTATGAGTGGGTGCAACATCTCGACAAGGAGTTTGCTAGGGTCCACAAAATTACCAGAGAACACATAAACACTGCCCAAATACGTCAGAAAAGAGACTATGACCTACGTATCTTGGAAAATGTTTATGAGGTTGGAGATCTTGTATTTGTGAGAGACACTTCCGCCAAGGTAGGCGTCAGTTCCAAGCTGCGATCACCTTGGAAAGGACCGCATATCGTGGTGAGAAGTGCCCCGCCATTATATACTGTAGCAAACAGGAAGGTAGAGAAGGTTCTCCACCATGATAGGCTCAAATTATGCCGTGACACCCATATTCCTATCTGGTTGCGGCGAAAACGCCATGATGTTCTTACCCCCGCCGTTACACCAAGTCAGGGTGACCAGTCAGTTACCGAGAATGTCGAGGTGGACGACTTAGATGTCACGCTACCATACGTCGATGGTGAATCTGGTGTTGTTGGCTTGGACAGGTTTGTTGACCCTGTACCAGAGACCTCGCTTCCTCGTGGGCGCGCCGACTGTTCGCAGGGTACCCCACGTCGAGGTGTTGTACCTGTTCTACAGAATGCAAATACGGTAGGGGATGGGGAGCAGCAGGGACGGCACTTCCTGTGAGTGGCGCCGTCTGTTCGCAGGGTACCCCACAAGCGAGTGTCGACCCTGAGGTTTCCGATACCCTGATTCTCGGCCAACAGCCTGTCCGGGAGCAGCAATCCAGATCTGGTAGACAGATAAGGCGTCCATCTCGGTTCTTGGAATAGTTAATATTTTTCATGATTGTTGTTTCATGATATTTTGTATATTTTTGTTACATGTGCATATCGTCATTGAATTATAAAGTAAAAGTAATTTACTAGGTTCAAATTAATCTATTCCCCTAGCCGCCAGACTCCACCGCGAAACATAAACTTATATAAACTATCTACATTAGTAATTCAATATTTTACATAATTGTTATATACATTATATACATGTATATATCAACCTATTATTTTCTTGCCCTTGGAGGATAACCTGTATTTATCACAATAAAACAGCAGAGCTCCTGCAGAGGTGTGGAATATTGACTACTGACTACCTACAATGTCATTGGAAGAGGAGGTAGGCTACGTTGAGGCCGAGGAGCTAGTGTTGCAGGAGCTGCATATCATAAATTCCAACAATCTCCCTGTCAAACACAGAAACAATCCAACCTGCTTACTATGCCCTACCAGCACTCGACATTTACATCTACACTGTATTACCAGTCACCTTCCTCCACAATCATCACCGACATTTGCTTGATGGAGCTGTATGAAAGCAGTAACCAGGTGGAAACCTCATCTCCAACTTGTGCATTCCAACAAGGACATATCAGACTTGCACTGTTCTACATCACACTTTCCATTCTGGACTACTTACATCGATGGCCCTTTTCTTCATTTTGAGACACACTTGAACCTTACATCCCATGACGCTTTGCTCCAACACGTTCTGAAACATTCACTGCATCCACTCATCACGCAACACACACTTTTCTCAGACATTGAGGTCTCCGCATTCCAACACTACTGCGAATCAGCTTGTCGACCCATTCCAACCTCCTTTGAAATTGCACCCCCAATCACATTCTGTCCCTAATGCACTGGAAGATACTAGTAAAAATGATCTCCACACTGCCAGCAAATGTACATATAGAATTTCTACACCACCAGTCCCCATTCATTACATTGCCCCATGCAGTCCAAGATTCCACACCCGAGTACATCGATACTCATTTCCACCTCGACACCCTTCTCAAACAAACTCGTTTTTTTTTTTCCAAACTTCATTGATCTGGAGGCGGGTACTGACCATCAGGGTATCCATTTGTCCCACCTGGTTGGCAACTATGTATTTCCATCTTCGTGGTCCTTGCGGGCTCGCCAGGTGCGGGGTTCCACACATGTGCATTGCACTGTTGGAGTTCACCCTCACCAGGTAGGCTCTTCCCGGGTGGGGCACGATCACCTTGTTCAAATCGAGAACATACTGAGCCGGGATGACTTCGTGGCAGGGCGAGGTTGGTCTGGATTTCACCTCCTCCTGTCGGCATTATAACTGTCCTAACAGACGTTTGTGCCGAGAGGAGAGGTTCCAGTTTCAGCGCTCATTCCTGCGGCGCCGTGTGTTGCCCTTGGCTGAGCGGTATGACAAGGTACTCGTTCTTCACACGAGATATCATGGAGATGGCTCGGCTGCTGAGGAGGTGAGACAGATTATTGTGGAGATGGGCCTGTGCCATTTACGTATTCATCGCCACTGTTTTGTTGGTGGGGTGGAGGAGTTGAGGAGGTGGCTGGGGTCATTTCCAAATGTTCATTTTGGATTCACAAACACACTGTTGCGTGACCCGACTGCGTCCTCGATTCTGGCTGCTCTGTATCTGTCCAAGGTCCTCCTCGAGACTGATTCGCCCTATTTGCATGCCACCAGCAAAAGGCACACCCAACACTCCTTGGCATATTGAGTCAGTTTGTAGGAGGATTGCGGAGGTGAAGTATTTGCCCCTGACAGTGGTACGGCAGGTGTGCAACGCTAATGCCAGGGGTTTGTACCGAATTTGATCCAGGGTGGTCGTCTCCATTTCATCCTCTTGACCGTGGTGATCAATACAGACCCATCTCTCAACATCAATTTCTCTTGATCTTTCTCGACTTTCCTCTATCTCGCTCGAGTACTGTTGACGCATCCCGCATATATTGTGAAAGCTGATACATGTGCTCAAACTCTTGTTTTTACACCAAACGTATGTATATATCCTGATGAATTCCCGCACTCTTGATCTACCTTTTATATTCCTGTAATTTTATTGGCAGACCTGCTACCATTTTTCATTGTCTGTAGACAGACTGATGTACATACCTTGTGGACAAGGCATCTTATTAGTATACATGAGTTACATTGTATTTTTCTTCACATGTATGGCAGAAATCGTTATTGTTGACGGTTACATTTTTGAGCGCAAGATATGTCTCAACATATTGTTATTATGTAAAATATTTCATGTGTATACATGTTTCGTGTCTACACAACCCCTATATGTAATTAACTACTGCAACATTCACATAGCCCTACATTGAGTAATTCTACTACTTGCCATAGGATCCAATTTCCTTATAACATAAACTTTTGATCCACATGATTCATTTAATTGATACCGTACACCACAACTTCTTCCCAAATAAAACGGGGAGGAGTGTTGTAATCCTATTACGCTCCTTTACGATCAAATACATTGTGGACTTCCGTGAGCATGATTTTCTCGCCGAGCACTCCCCGTTGTAGGTTCAAGCCTTGAAGCGGCCTCTTATGCACCTGACTACTGACCGAAGCAGACCTGTTCAACACAGCTGAGTGTTTCCACCACGTGGCCACACAAACCCGGTGAGTTAACAGGTTTATACCATTCGATCTATTCTAATAGAATACACCATGGACATGTGGTAATCAATCAGATGATAAGGTACAAATATAAATGAATAACGTGTATAGAATTACAAAATGATAGAAATGAGAAACATGTATACAATGATAAAATTAAATTTTCCGATACAAGTTAGTTTCATGTAGAAAGTGAAGCAAACCTTCAATGTTCTCCACCTGGAATAGCTCCGCAAGTGAAGTAACATTGAAGTGTTGCCTCGAATATCGGCAAAATCGATACAGTCCAGTAGGATGTGTGGCACGGTAAATGCGCTGTGGCATGGAATACACCATGGACGCGGCTCACCTTTAAGCATATTCGAATGCGTTAGCCGTGTATGTCCAATGCGCAATCGACTAAGGACAACTTCATCCCGGCGTACATGTCTGTAGCCAGGAGTCCATTCGTCCAGAGTCGGTTTCACAGCATGAAGTTTATTATCTGTGAGCAGATCCCACTGGATCTGAATTGTATCGGAGATGAATGAGTTGATGGATGATTTAAAATCATGATAGCAAACAGGAAAATGAGAAGTTGGTAGATCCAGGGCGGCCTTGGCAGCACTATCTGCCCTGTCATTGCCCTTGATACCAGTATGACTGGGTAGCCAACAAAAAATAATGTCCTTGCCAGACGAAAGTAAAATATGGTGTAGCTCCATGATTTGGCGGATAAGTGGATGTTTCAAGCTTCATATTGTACAAAGCTTGTAGTGAAGATAATGAATCGGAAAATAAAATGAATTGCTTTCTCCAAGATATTTTCGCGAAATCAAGAGCAAGTAAAATCGCCCTCAATTCCGCAGAAAATATCGAAGATTTGTCTGGAAGTCTGGATTGAAGATCTCCCTCGGGGACAGCGGCAGCAGATGCTACCCGGTCCCCGATCTTTGAGCCATCAGTAAAAAATGGAGTGTATGTATTGTATCTGTCTTTAACCTCAAGAAAAAGTGATTTAAAAATGGATGGATCAGTTGTTGCTTTCGTGTGCTGACTTAAGATCGAAGATCACCTTGGGCTGCTCCAACTGCCACGGTGGGGCATCTGGAACAGCGTATTTGGCAATGTGATCCAGATCCAAGCCAGCATCGTGTATCAAAGGATCCATTCTCTTGCCGAATGGTGGCTTGAAGCTTGGTTTCTTATCGAATACAGCATCTGTAGTTCGATGAAAGACAGTGTTATAAGCTGGATTAGATGGATTGGAATGTAGTTTAGTGGCGTATACAAGCTTTTCGAATTAAAAAAAAACACCAATCGAGATACAAGATTTTTTTCACGTGGCCATAGCTCTAGTTTCCCATTGGATATTTACTCTGGCATTTTCGCACTAGATGTAGTTTACATAGTACATGTACTTCCACGTAAGAGGAAAAACGTTTTCGCGCCAAAACCGAATTTCGAGATTTTTGATTAACAGAGCGACGATATAGAGTATTTAACAACACCAACTTAACTCTTTGGATGCTAGCGGTGGAAATAACATCCAAATATGTCATGAAATGTCATTAGAATTGCGCCATAAGGAAATTCCATGACATATTTTCCAATTTGCCAAACAAAAACACAAGAAAACATATTAATTAATCGCCGTCCGCTGCAATTTTTGCACTATTTATAGCTATTATTATACTCAGCATGCAAAGAGTTAAATTTCAATGATGAAAAATTCAATTACTTTTACATTCAGTGTAAATTATGAACATGCACATGTTACGTTATGATGTAGATCGCAGGGCGATCAAATCTGCGGATTTATCCGTTTTCTGCAGAATTTAGCGACATCTGCGGATCTATGTAGGCCATAGGCCAAATATGGAAACCCTCCCCCCTGTGGCACATACGCAGACATATCTTTTTGATAACTACAATCAATTACGAGTTAAATGCAACACTTGTCTGCGCTCTGTAACCCGCTGGATGAATGTTTGGCGCCATTTTTAAGTATACCACCCAACAACTTTTTGCCAGTTTAAAAAATCACTTACTCTTTCCCCAATAGGTCAAAAATTATTTTACAAAAGTATTGATGTACTCATTGATATTAATTGATCTGCCAAGAATTGACATTGTTATGGACATTTCTGAGAAATTGCCCGAGATTTTGACTCCAATGTCGGCAAGCCGGTAAACAGAAACGAATGCCGGCACGATGCCATGAGAAATGGTAGGCCTGTTGGCGACCGAAACTCCCCCGGATAGTAAACATAATGTTTATATACTTCCAGCGAAATGAGCAACCATCAACAGGTAGCATTCCTACACTGTTACAGTCGACGAATGCGTTGTTCAGGAGGCGTGCAAACAGCCGGGATACGACACCCAAACGTAAGTTCTCATGATTATCTTGCATTCAAGTGTTTCTTTTAATACATTACACCTGGGTTATGCCGTTCTATATAAAAACAACTATTAATACAGTGCGGTGCCTAAAGTGCCCCATTGCCAGAATACTGCGATTTTTCATACATGTGACATTGTCTCCTGAGCCTTGAAATATCTTCTGTCACATTGTATTGAATCAGATTTACTAAATAATTTCATGGATACCTCCTATAAATCAGGTGTCCTCGAGATATTGAGTCACTGTTAGTGTCAACCACTGGCATTCCGTTGTGCACCCATGGGCGTGTCTGTCTGTCCATGTCAGATATAATGTAATAAAATGCATATATTTTTCAAGGAACAAAAAAGCGAGGACGTCCAGTTTGGTCCAAGACAAGGATCATGTTTGTCGTTATGGATTCATCTGAATATCGGAAGGTGCCATGTCGGGCGACGATGACAACATTAAAAGCTAATGGGCTAGATACTTTATTATGATTTTCCTTTAGTTTCATAAATGGTACTCTAGTGCTCATGCTCAGTTTTAGCCAAGAAGATATTTGATAAAGTAATGTGTCATTCGAGAAGCCGGATAATAGTAATATATCTCCCACATTCATATTTATACATAACACAACAATTGAGGGATATTATCGTTCCACTCCAGTTTTCGAAAAGATAGTAACCGATATAATAAAACCACATTACCAGTTGTTAGACAAGTCTAATATTGCACAGTGACACCAATTTTAATGAAGCAAATCGTCGGCGACTACGAAAACCCATGCCAAATATGGGAGAGGGGTCAAAATAAAAATGCCTTGTGCATACAAAATACACGTAATGCTATGGACAGTCGTGTTTCATAAAGCCGTACGTGCTATGCTGTCATTGCCCCATCCACAGCTATGCTTTCTCTCAGAAAACTGGTCTAACCAAGTGCATGCACGTCTACACTGGAGAAATTATGTTCAAACAGTTAAGTATCACACATATACACCTGTAGCATATTTCATCAACATTGCAAAGTATACTTTAGTAGCAAAGTATACTTTGAGGGAGAAATTTTCAATTTTTTGAAAAAATTATTAATTTTTATTATACTGAATTTATTACATTATCACAGCCATTTAATGGCTGTGATAATGTAATAAATTCAGTATAATAATTCTGCATACTTTTAATCATGAAATATATACATTTGTTAGTTCTATATGAAATAATGCATTTCAGGAAAAATAAATGATTACTCCCTCAAAGTATACTTTGCTAGTAAAGTATACTTTGCAATGTTGATGAAATAGGCCCCTGATAAATGTTGCATGCATGGCATGTCGTGTGGATGAGATCATATTCATACAGAAAGTTGTCTCAATAAGCAGACACTTATCCATACTGACGAAAATTTAAATGCGAATCCATGATAATTGCTGAGGTTAAGGTTTTGTGAAAGTGGCGTTTAGTCACAAACATATCAACTGAAAGAATTTTCTCCAGTGCGGACAATCATGGGCACGATTTGAATATATTACTGCGAGAAAGCATAGTTACACATGCTGAAACGATATCAAGTCACTGTCACTGGCGACCTTATGCAATTGGACCATCAACATAGCATACTTGCATTTTGTATGCAAAAGCAATTTTGGCTCCAGTTTTTGAGTGATACATTTTGTTTCCATTGACTGATTTAAGACATTTTGCACAAGGAAAATGTTATAATTATATGCACTGACCCTTTAATCGTTCGACGTTGTCACACGTATGTTGAGTTACCGTGCGCAACGATCCATAACTGACCGGTCACTCAATGTACGTGTAATTTTCGCCTTACTTGTTTGTGTAATGGGTGGTCAGTTGAATTCATTGCTTGTCACCAGTGGACGTATTTGTGCTTAGAAAATAAAAATGGAATCTGAAAAGGGGGCTAGGTCGAAAGAAAAGAAAATGATGCGGGATGTTATAAGTTCCATGGAATCGGATTTAGAGAGACTGACACCCAAAAATGACAGTGTATCTAGCTCGATTGAGGCTATGCAGAGAGAGCGCCGTCTCTTGCAGAAGCAAGTAGAACAACGGAGAAGTGACCTCGAGAGAAAAAGGCTAGTCCGTGAAATTGAGGAATTGAGGGCACAACTAGACGCTACCAGTTTGAGTAATGAGGACAATTATACACATGCGAGTGGTGCTCCTACCCATTCTGTGCCGCCGTCCTACAATCCACATGTTGGGTCCCCCTCGTCAGTGACGTTGAACGATCTCCGTGCCTTGGACCAGATTAATAAAGCTGCTGACTGCGCGATGCCTGTTGATCTATTCGAGCCTGATATCATACCAGGTAACACATTATCCGCCAATCCATGTATTCGTATGAAGTCGGGGAGAGTTGCCAAATCTACTGATCTTTTGGTTAAAAAACCTCAATTTTGGCCGCATTCCTTTGTCCCGGGCAGACTTAGCGGCCATTCCACCATTGACTATAATGACATGAATATTTCTCAGTTCGTAGCCGGCTATAGTGGAATTCCGTTGCATTTATTAGCCACTTCAGACATCGAACATGTGACTAATACACCTGAAATCGCTGATGTGTTTCGCGAATGCGTATAATTGGGACTGTATTCTGAACATACACGAGGAAGTGCTCACGGAGATTGAGCGCGGTAGTCGTTCCTGGGGTGACAATTTTTCGGATGTTGAAAGTTTGAACCTGTTATTGGACAAGTCTCACACGAATCAGTCGACCACGAGGAAATGACCCGAGTACAATAAACGCGTTTGGTTTTGCTCCAAATTCCAGAAGGGTGGCTGCTCCAAATCGTCCCCACACAACGCTATGATCGGCAATGAGAATAAGTCTGTGCAACACATATGCGCAACGTGCTACTTAAAAGAAAAGCTGGTAGTTGAGCACGCGGAAACATCAGCGGACTGTCCCCATAAACAATGACTATATGATCCGCCATTGGTTAGAAGTGTGATCCCCAACTCGTGTGATTTAGAGTCGTCTATTCCGCCGTCGTGTGACGGTGCCGGCGACACGACGTGTGACGTGAACGAACGTGATGTGACTGTATTTGACGCCGCTGTTGGCAATACTGGTTTTGACAAACACGACATCGTCTCTATGTCGTGTGAAGCAGTCGATACATCATGTGGAGCCGTTGATGATATATCGGCCTCCGGTGACGTCAACGTGACGTTATGTGACGCCAACGTTGACAACATTATGGTGACTCGCAAGACACCGTCCATATGTCTTGTTGTCGTGTAGATGAATGCACCTTGTCTGATGTCAATGACATTTGCGACGTACACTTGTTAACATTCATGTGGAGAGGTAAAATCTATATTGATAGAACTTCGGACTTCGTTCTGCGGCGTACATTTGTCAACGTGTGACAAACATGATACGCTACATTCTGACGTTAAGAGACGTCAAAATGGTGAATTACCTGGACAATTTCGGGGGAGCCGAGGTACCTGACGCCACGAACGACGCCTACGTTACTGCTCGACAGACGCTACGGGGCGTCGGAATAGAGGAAAACGTCAAAAAGGCGTGTCCACCTGCGACTACAATGACGTTTCTCGGCACACTACTGGATTCTACAAGAATGGAGATTCGTGTTACGCCGGAGAAATTGGCAGACATCTTGAATATACTACCTGGCTGGCTGGAATGTACGCGCGCGTCGAAACGCCAACTGCAGTTTCTCGTTGGCAAATTGCAGTTCATTGGAAAGTGCGTGAAACCAAGCAGGATTTTCATTTCGAGGATCCTTGTGCTGTTACGTGGCCTACAGCGAAGTGACTATAAAGTGCGATTAACTGCAGAATTTCGTAAGGATTTAATCTAGTGGTTGAAATTCGTGGAGAAATATAATGGTGTTTCTATGATCAAAGTGGATAAGTGGTCGGCGCCTGATGTAGTGTTTTCTTGTGATGCGTGTCTCTCTGGCATAGGTGGCATATGTCATCAGGAATTCTTCCACGCGCTAATTCCACAGTGCATCAGTGAGCTGGGTCTGTCCATAGTGCATTTTAAGTGTTTAGCGGTCATCGTGTCGATCAAATTGTGGTGTTCAAATTGGCGTGGAAAGAAAATCTCGATTTTCTGCGACAACGAGGCTGTGTGCTACGTTATAAATTCGGGGTGAACCAGAGATCACTTTCTCCTGAGCGGAATCCGTGAACTCGCGTATTACGCGTGTACCCAGGAGTTCGAGGTGCGTCTGATACACCGTTCATCCGAGGAAAATCGACTCGCTGACCTGCTGTCACGCTGGCATATTCGTGAAGACAATGGACGACAGTTTTACTCACTGTCAGGCTTATCGCCCTCCGGCGAAATCGCCGTGTATGACTCGTTGTTCCAGCTTGACAATGATTGGTGATCTAGTGATCTTAGTGAGACTGTATTAGACCGAAACGTTATAATGTTCCGATTCCTGATAAACCACGCGTGCTGCGTCTGTGTTCATCATAACCAGCCTACACAATTGTGTAGTCTGATCTTTCTTTATAAATTAGCAACATAGATTAATCACATGCTACATTAATCACAGTCGTTACAGGCAGTGTTTTCCCGGGAATCGGCCCATTGACTGGTGTATAATAAGAGTTAGTGTATGGATTACATGCTGATTTACGATAAGCAAGCGGTTTGCTTATACATTTTGTACTTATGTGACTTCAGATAATCTGGATTATGTGGGAAAGCTGCGGAAAGACTTGAAATCCTCGCAACGATCCGCTTACGCTTTGGGCACATACAAGAATTTAAAGACTCAGATTAGAGCGTTCCTGTTGTTTAGCGTTTTTTTTTGTTGCACGGCAATTCCTGCCTCAGTTGACACCATGTGCTTATACATCCAATTCCTTAGCCGTTCCATGAAATCTGGTCAAACTATCAGGAATTATGTTAATGGAGTGAGATTGTACCATGTATTGTGTGATGCGAAGTTTCCTGATCTCGACTCGTTTGAGTTTAAACTGGCGATGCGCGGAATTGACAAACACTTGTTTCATGCACCAAGGCAAGCTGAACCGATCACACCAGATATGTTACGGCGTCTGTACGACGTCCTAGATCACACCAGTCAAGTACATGCTACTTTGTGGTGCATGTTTGTTTTTACACTATGGCTAGGAAATCTAGTATCGCACCGCCGAATACCGCCACTTTCGACTCAACTAAATATCTGTGCCGTCGAGATATTATGTTTTTCCCCATGGTTTACGAGTTACGATAAAGTATTCGAAGACGAATCAGTTTGGTAACAAAAACATCATTTTGCCTCTCATGGAGAATCCATCCTCTAAGTTATGTCCGGTTGCCGCCTACCACAACATGTGTCATTTGGTTCCCGCCGACCCAGACAGTCCCGCCTTTTGCATTTCACGAGGAGGCAGACTGGTGCCTATTGATGCTAAATGTTTGGATCTGAATTTTAAGCGTCTGTTAGAGCGGATTAATGTTTCGGGACACTATACCATGCACTCTTTTCGTCGTGGCGGGGCTTCGTTTTATTTCACAGCTGGGGTCCCAGGTGAAATTATTCAGTTATATGGCAACTGGGCTTCATATTGTTATCTTCGCTATATAAGATTGTCCGAGGCGTCCCTGGTCCGTGCTGCATCACTCGTCTCCAGTGCTCTGACCGTGTAGTCTACTTTGTTTGGCCGTTTGTTTTGGCGCTGTTGGCCGCGATATGTTTAGTATGTTACTATTGTGTATCTGTCGTCTATTATTTCAAACATATCGCGTCCAATATTTTCGGCCAAATAAACTTATATATGTTAAGTGTTTTCGCGTTTATTCTGCATTCCATAATTTCAACCAATGAACCAGATTCACAGTGCAACTTCACACTTGTAGGTTATGTGTCCTAGTGCTTGATACATTTACATGTATTCAATGGCTGTAAAGCATTAACCATTTGTCACTAACTATTTCATCCATGATGATGCAGGTGCGAAGGAAGCAATCCTCCGGAGATCACTAACTCGAAGTGATCTGGAGGATTACCTTGTTGGTGAATTTTGGGCCCTAACTCATGGATTCAAATTCATGTCATTATCACACAGCCACTTGCTACGGCCATTGTGTGACTTTCAAGACGTGGGGGAACTGAAGAAGTTAGTAAAAAAGGGAAGAGTTTACATTCTTCCCCCTCGGGAGATTGCTACGGTATTTATTCACACTAGAGATTCAGTCATTCAGATCCAAGACGACTACAATAGGACAATTTCAGCTGTTTTGAAAATTGGAATGGAATGGTGCTTAACGGCCCATCAACACAAAAGAGTGTCATTTAGGGCCAAGAAATGTTGATGAAGAATAAAAATAATAGTAAAATAGTATGCTATATGTGATTAGGGTAAAAATATTAATATGAACAATATATATATAGAAATATAAAACGTGTATAGAAATATAAAATTATAGAAATATGAGACATGTATGCAATGATAAAATTAAATCTTCCGATACAAGTTAGTTTCATGGAGAAAGCGAAGCAAACCTTCAATGTTCTCCACCTGGAATAGCTCCGCAAGTGAAGTAACACTGAAGTGTTTGCCTCGAATATCGGCAAAAATCGATACAGTCCAGTAGGATGTGTTGCACGGTAAATGCACTGTGGCATGGAATACACCATGGACGCGGCTCACATTTGAGCATATACGAATGCGTTAGTCGTGTATGTCCAATGCGCAATCGACTAAGGACAACTTCATCCCGGCGTACATGTCTGTAGCCAGGAGTCCATTCGCCCAGAGTCGGTTTCACAGCATGAAGTTTATTATCTGTGAGCAGATCCCACTGGATCTGCATTGTATCGGAGATGAATGAGTTGATGGATGATTTAAAATCATGATAGCAAACAGGAAAATGAGAAGTTGGTAGATCCAGGGCGGCCTTGGCAGCACTATCTGCCCTGTCATTGCCCTTGATACCAGTATGACTGGGTAGCCAACAAAAAATAATGTCCTTGCCAGACGAAAGTAAAATATGGTGTAGCTCCATGATTTGACGGATAAGTGGATGATCAAGCTTCATGTTGTACAAAGCTTGTAGTGAAGATAATAAATCGGAAAATAAAATGAATTGCTTTCTCCAAGATATTTTCGTGAAATCAAGAGCAAGTAAAATCACCCTCAATTCCGCAGAAAATATCGAAGATTTGTCTGGGAGTCTGGATTGAAGATCTCCCTCGGGGACAGCGGCAGCAGATGCTACCCGGTCCCCGATCTTTGAGCCATCAGTAAAAAGCGGAGTGTACGTATTGTATCTGTCTTTAACCTTAAGAAAAAGTGATTTAAAAATGTATGGATCAGTTGTTGCTTTCGTGTGCTGACTCGCCTTGGGCTGCTCCAACTGCCACGGTGGAGTATCTGGAACAGCGTATTTGGCAATGTGATCCAGATCCAAGCCAGCATCGTGTATCAAAGGATCCATTCTCTTGCCGAATGGTGGCTTGAAGCTTGGTTTCTTTGCTACCACTCGCATTAAGTTGAGTGCTTTCTGGCATTTAGCTTTCAAGTATCGTAAATGGGGTTTAAAAGTGAGTTTAGGATCAAAGATAAGACCAAAAAATTTCTGCTCCCGAACAACTGGGATGGGATGTGTTCCCAGTTTAAGTTCGGGATCAGGGTGAAGACCGCGTCTTTTGCAAAAATGCATGCAGTTAGTTTTAGATTTCGAAAACTTAAAGCCGTTTTCTGTGGTCCACTTGTTTATTCTATTGAGGCTCAGTTGTAATTGGCGCTCAATAGTATGCATGTTCTTTGATTTGTAACATATTAAAAAATCATCGACATATAAAGAACAGTCAACACCTGGTTGCAGGCATTTTACAATGTTATTCAGTTTAATGCTAAAAAGGGTAACAGACAATATACTTCCCTGCGGTACACCCATTTCCTGTTCATGGGGATCAGAAAGGGTTGTACCGACTCGGACTTGGAATTGTCTGTCTTTCAAAAAATTAGAAATAAAATCAGGGAGATGACCCTTCAGACCGAGGTCATGAAGGTCCTTCATAATCCCATACTTCCACGTCGTGTCATATGCCTTTTCTAGGTAAAAAAATATGGCAACTATATGCTCATTGTTAACAAACCCGTCTCGAATGAATGCTTCGAATCTAATCAGATTATCGGCAGTGCTTCTCTGGTTCAAAATTTGAATAGGTCATTTATATACATTGAATAGGGAAATATGCAAAATGAATAGGACATTTTTCGAAATCATATAGGCAAATTGGCCAAGACCTGTGCGAATCTGAATCACTGAATTCTCTGTCTACGTCTGCAGTGACAGTGACAGCCAGTGACAGCTGTATGAGGGTCTTTCAAGAAGTAATGATTATAGGGCTATATCTTTCCTCTGGTATGGCGGAATCAAACCCCGCTCGCAACGTAGGTCTGGTAGTGGTGTTCAGCGGTTTGAATCGCTTGACTTTGTCACTTATGTTTACATCAATCAAATTTTGGCATTATGACTAGTGACCAATGTGGACTCTTACAATGCAAAATGGCGTTATATTGTTGTGGGGGGGGGGGATTTGAGTATTTATAAAGGATTTTTACATAATCTGTAGATTTGGACCATCATATTGTCCCATTTTAATATCTAAATGTTATGTTTTACTAACTATATGATATTGTCTAAATAATTCACGTTTTTTTTCTCCAAATATGTTGTCTACTTTCGAAGCTGTTGCCTAGCAACCAGATCATGCATATTTTAATAAAATCTAAAGTATTGTGTTCTTTTCGTTGCCAAGGAATACAAGTTAATTTTATAATATCAGAACATGAATAAAATAGCAGTTGTTTGAATGTGTTTTGGACCATATTAACAAATCAATGCAAGAAATAGTATATACAATTGTATTTGCATGTTGAATTTCGATATAAAGGAACAAAACTCAAGGGAGAATTTAACACTTTTTCCCATTTTTTCTCAATAATCACTACTTCTTGAATGACCCTCGTACATAGATTGGCTTGAAACTTCTTGTACGCATTTACCATCATTCTATGCTTTCATTCAACAGCCTTTGCTGTCCCTTTGGTCTAGTTCATTTGTGTAGCATGGGTGTACACATATTTCTATTTTCATGCCCGGTGTCTCGGAGAGCCGGGTGGCATATAGTGTTTGGACCACCCATATGTTCGTCTGTATAATATCCGTCACACTGTGTTAAAGAAGTTTGTTACAGTTTCTCAAATATATGGAACGCCATATCTACATAAACTCAAATAATTAATGCTAGCTTCAAATAATATGTGCTCTCTAATATAATTTGCGCTCTCTCTAATTATACCCCCACAAAACAAAGTTTGGGAGGGGGGGGGGGGGTGTATATAGGAGTCAGCTTGTCTGTTGGTCTGTCTGTCGGTCTGTTGGAGAAAAAAAATTCCGCCGCACATCTTCTAAACCGAAGAATGGATTTTCAAATAATTTGGCACAAGTGTTTGCCATGATGATAGTCTAGTTGAAAACACCCTGATTTTGGAGGTAAGCGTGTTTTGTAGTACCACCAATGTTTTCATATATTTGATATGTATACATTGCAAATCCACCGGATGCCCAACTAGCATCCTTGGGGAACAATTTTTATTTGGGTAAATGCAAGATGGCTGCCAAAATATTGACATTTTATTGGTTATCTGCTCTTATTTCATATCTCGGCTGCCATTGCTATGATTATTACATGTTTGGTATGCGTATCAATAGTTCTGATAATTGCAAATTGATTGAACTATGTTTCGTGATCATTCATGGTCAATGTCACATGTAAAAGTCAAGGTCGCTGACAATTCTGATCGAAAATGGTGTT
Organism: Conchocele bisecta; assembly: GCA_029237695.1. NCBI lineage: Eukaryota > Metazoa > Mollusca > Bivalvia > Lucinida > Thyasiridae > Conchocele > Conchocele bisecta. The sequence goes on from CM055271.1 coordinate 99,448,986, forward strand.
TCTTTTACCGGAAATGACAATAAATAACATGTATCAGTAACCACAGCATAAACTTTTAAAAGCTGATAAATGTTAGGCCATACCAAGTTTTGTCTATGTTAAGCGTCCGCGGGCTGCTAGCTTTTGGGATCCAAAACAAACAAAATATTAATTCCAATGTTCATGTTTATTTTCTGTTTTCTTTTCTGCACTGTTCAAAGTTCCACTGTTTGTTATACACTGGCCTTGGTCTATAAAAGTAGGATTAGCGCTAATCCTATTACTTTTAGGGGATGGGATAAATGATGCTGGTGTGGCGAGGGCCGGGTCAGGTTGTTCTATTTTCAGAACTGAATATATATTTTATTGTAAATATTGAGTTCTGAGTTTGGAATTGACCCCCTCGGACAGGTGAATACGGGACACTACCCCGTTGACCCGTCTGCGTGTAGACTCCGTGAGGCTGAGACCTCGATTGTCAGAAAATTGGACGTTAAACCCTAATCACTCACTCACTCACTGGACTTAGTCCTGTACCTGACATGAAGACCCGTTTACAAAATGTTTCTACCGCGGTTTCTCACTTGAATCGAGTTAATGGGTCCATGGACATGAAAAATCACCGAGGTGCTTGTCCGCCACCATGGGCATTTTGACGTTATATGGCCAAATCCAAGATGGCCGCCGTCGGCCATTTTGGAAATTACGTTTGTCAGTGTTTTGGCCTACAGTGCTGCAAAGCATATCGTTTCTGGGAGAGTTTTGGACGAGAAAACCATATCTGATGTCGTTTTGATGATTCGATATATATTTGACCTTTAAATAAAAGATGGCCGCCAAATAACAAAGAAGTTAGGGCAATGGAAAGTTCAGAAATGTATGCAAATTGCAGCTTTTCAGCCATTTATAATGTCTTCTCGAACTTTCAATGCATATATTTGACATATTGGTTTAAATATATTTTCACTAGAAATGTGGCCTATCGGCACACGAATGCCCCCGCAGGCAGCCATGACTAAAACGTTAGTATGAATGCTAAATGCATTTAACCTTTAAGTGACCTTAACCTTGGAATTCGGGCATGGGTCGTATGCGGGGTTAAATATATTTTGATTTATATACACATTGTGGCCAAGTACGAGGGGCTATCCAAAAATACGTTGATTTTTGCTCTAGATTTGTTATTCTTTAACAAGATTGCATAACAATTTCTCTAACATGCATCGGAATTCTTTACGGATGAATGTACAAAAATGTATGTAATTTATTTTGTAATTATAGTCAATACTAACTATTTATTACGCTCCCCCGAAATAAAATTTTGTGAGAGCATATTGTTGCCGCTTTGTCCGTCCGGCGTGTGGCGTCCGGCGTGTGGCGTCCGCCGTCCGGATCTGCGTTAAAAGTTTTTCAATCGCTTATATTTCTGAAACCCCTTAATAAGATATTAACTTGAAACTTTGTATACATATTAACCACCCTCCAAATATTCATCCTGCGGTATACCCATGCTGCCCGCTTGCTCAAGGTCACCGGACTTAGAATTTTTTAGAAAAAATATTTTGTTTACTATCAAAGCCTCGTCGGGGAGCATCTGTAGGTTTTACCGACCATTCTAGTTGTTCTAGTAACCATATGACGTCAATGCGGGCCACACCAACGCTGACGTCATGCAAAACATTGCTTTGTACACTTCTCATTATGTTGACTTGTGGTATCACGTTATGTTATCACATTTTGAAATAACATGATAAATGATCGCTACATAACGTGATAATATATCACAACAAGTCTTCATTTTGTGACAAGTTACAACACAAGATGATAAGTTAACATAATGAGATAGCTTAAAACCAAATGTCGACCTAACATTATTAGTTATCGCAACAAGTTGACGTGATATTTTGTTGCAACAAGTCGATATAGTCAATACCTACCCACATGATCCGAGCAAGTAAGTATCGAATCGGATCACCGCACGTCTCGTCACGGGACAGTATTTTATTTACAAAATCAACGAGTCCTATTTGGCGCGGGCGATTTGAAATACATCCACGCTATTTCAATCGAGCGTACAAGGCTGAGCATGTGTATATGAAGGCCGTTAAGTATACGTTTCGTAATATACTCGTGTTATAAACGCGCAATGGTGGTAAAAAGAAGAATTGGTGAGGTAAACTGGACAGAGCATGCCGCTTTAACCTTCTACAAGATTAATATTGTCAAAATAAAATAATTTGGTCTACATATATCAACGTCAAAGTGACCGTGATCGGTTTTTGTCAAAATCGTTTTCCCAGCTTCAGTGAACTTCGTGGTACGAACCTAAAGCACATTAGAATCACAACAAAATATGCTAATTATCATTGTACAATCTGTTCTGCATACATACATGCTAAAATGAATGCCCGGATTTGAAAGCAAGTATCGAATTAAATCGCTAATACGTGCATCACGGGACTATAATTTGTTTACAAACTCAATGAGTCGTACTTGGCTTTATGGCATACGTGCATATGTATATATAATTGCAGACTGCTCAGGATCCAACAGCCACGGTAGCAGACGCTATGGTAAGTATTGTGCATTGTAGTCTTATAAAATGTGAAAAGGAAAAGTTGATAATGGAAGGGTGGCAATAATGCCAATATATAGTCGGTGCCCTTGGTTGAGGGTAACATTTTGATGTGTCTCCCCGAGGTGATAGCCGAGGGATATAATGTTCCCGATGGGAGACAATTCACATTATCATACCTCACGGTAGAATCTAGGCACTACATTGGTCAATTTGCCGTCGCATGACATAACACATACTGCAATGTTTCCTGACCATAGTGCATTCAATGCTGTGGCTCCGACTCTCATTCTAATTGAATAATGATTTTATGGTTGGTTACGTATGTATGAAATGGAATTGGATTGGCGTTCAATCATTTTTTTAAAAGAATTTTTATGAGTGATGGAGTATTTCAAAAAAGTACCCCCCCCCCCCCCCTCCCCACCATACCATGTGCAATGTGCATGTGAATTTAAATGGAACGGCCCTAACCCATTTTAATGCGTTACACAATATCTCTATCATGCAAGACAATTTCTCTAACGTTGGAAGACGATTTCTGTTACATGTTCCTGAATTTATAGACATAGAAGTGAATCAGTCCCAACTCTTTAGAAATGATACAATCTATAGAAAAATACATATAGACAACCAACACATTAAAACTGATTTGTACTGTAGTGGTATACAAAAATGTGTTACAAGTCAGTTCTAGAGTGTTAAAGTTAGTGACATGAATACCATATAGACAAATCGATATTCCCTTCAGGACGATATGCCGGCAACGAGACTTCCAGTTATCACCAGACGGCGGAGACCGACACGTCCAGCTGCCACCGCAACACAAACTACAGTAAGTGTTTTTGTTGTTTTTTAGATTTACATATTTTCAAAAATTGGCGACAGCAGTAGGGAATAAAAATGATAAAGTAAAATTCTATTTCTATTAATGTTTGTCACGCCGCATGCGAAAGCGCGATATAGTCGACACGATGTGACAGGCACTATAATAGGCAGGCGAGTATCTATATAGCATGCACATTTTGGCGGACGACGCTCGCAATTTTACGGCGGGTATGTATACTGTTTTTCTGAAAAACTTGTTCAACACCCGTTGATCGGAGCCATTTACCAAATACGTTGTCACGGACAGGCATAAAGCCGTATTAGATACATGTATAAGTAGGCCCATCTAGAAAATGAAATGGGCCTTTGTATGGCCAGTTTTGATGGTCAATGTGAAAGAAATAGGGTACTGCACATAAAACATTCATTTTTTAACAAATAAACGAGTACAGAATCAAATTTATTGGCAATGTGATATTTAACCAATCAAATTGCCAATTTCGTAGCTAGAAGTAGAGGACACATGAGGCTAATATATATATATATATATATATATTTTATAAATTATTAGTTGACTGTACTGAATTGAAATACCAGGATCACATATCGAGAATCAAGACAACACTGTTTGATACGATTTTCGATTCGATACGTACCTATTTAGTACATACCTATATTTTCAGACTACAGAGGGTCCTACAACAAGTACAGACTCTATGACTATCGTAAGTATTGTGAAAGCCATGATGACCATTAAAGCCCATGTAGTTCTAAGTAGTATATTTTTCCCTAAATAAATAATTACAAACTCCTGTATTTATGACTTTTTATACCTCACCACGCGAGTGGAGGGGGCATTTAGTATTACCCGTGTCCGTCCGTCCCAAAAACTTAACCTTCAGGTCGATCACTTATAACTTCTGTTTCCCTTCATCAAATGTTTTAATATTTCACTGGTGTATTTGTATGGACATCCCGCATCGTTCGGCGAAGAAACTGTATGCCTCCACTTGCCCCAAGGTCAAGGTCATGCACTTACAAATTCTCCACTCCGAAAACTTAACCTCTAGGTCAATTACTTGTAACTTTAGTTTCCCTTCATGCAATGCTATCAAATTTCACTGGTGCATTTATCTGGACGTCACGCATCATTCTGCGAAGAAACTGTATACCCCCACGTCTTGCCCCAAGGTCAAGGTCACTCACAAATTCTCCACTCCGAAAATTTAACCTTCAGGTCAACGTCAGACACTTACACTTATTTTATACAGCAGTACATATGCTTAGTTTGTATCAAAGCTTCATGTGGGGCATCCGTGTTCTATGAACACATTTTATAGTTCTACCATTAGAGTCGATGGTAGTGCAAAAATCACATTGTTGTCGTTTATACTTCAATAAACACACGCACAATACCTATTTCATACATACCTATATTTTCAGACTACAGAGGGTCCTACAACAAGTACAGACTCTATGACTATCGTAAGTATTGTGAATGTCATGATGACCATTAAAGCCCATGTAGTTCTAAGTAGTATATTTTTCCCTAAATAAATAATTACTAGCTCCTGTATTTATGACTTTCTACTAGGGATGGCAACGAATATTCGTTCGTCGTCAGTTTGCTATTCGAATTGCATTACAAAAGACCAGTTTCCTCTTTTCAAATTGTCCCCGATTTTAGTTTTGAAACTGTCTTGATTAGGCAATAAATATCCCAGTTGCCTGACATCTGAGAATGTACATACAATGCCATCATAGATAACACCTGTGTGACGTCACCAGTTACCAATGGCCAGCCTGGGCCCGGTTGCTCAAAACATCCGTTAGCTTAACGGACTGTTAAATCCTTAACTGAATGGTTAAAATCTCTGTTTTAACAGAGATTTTAACCATTCAGTTAAGGATTTAACAGTCCGTTAAGGATTTAACAGTCCGTTAAGGTAACTGGTGTTTTGAACAACCGGGCCCTGGTGTTTAATCCCATTGTGTATTTCCTACATGTAGATCTGTGACACATTACCGGTGTGTGGAAATCCCAAACTTTAAGGCTATTTTACAAAGATATTGCTTATCGCCCACGGCTATCTCTAAGAATAACAACACGTTTATAATATTCGCCAAATAATATTTAAATATGGATATACGATTTTCTTAATTTGAGAAAAAAACACACCGAAACATGAAATTGAGAATAATATCATTATGGTCAAATACTTCTGTATTCAGGGCCGAAAATCAGATCTTTTGAAGCACAAATCACCGATTTAGATCTACATGAACTTTACGATGATCATAGTCAAATTACATCAGCCCTTGACTCGTAACTGTACATGTATCACGGTCATGGTGGCGGATGAATATAAAAAATAGTTGGATATGTCAGATTTGAAATAGATGTTTTTGTTGCATATTTTCAGTATTTATTGTGGTTCCGAATATTGGAATATATATTTGAATACCCAATCGAATATTCAAATACAGTTTTTGCCATTCGTTGCCATCCCTACTTTCTACTATTAGAGTCAGTGGTGGTCAGAAATCACATTTTTATCGTTTATATTTATATATGCAGAATTGAGTTTTGTCACAAGCGAACTACTTCAAAAATTCCGCGATTTTGAAAGTCATTAATTGAGAACAATACACGCTATTTGTCTTACTTTTAATCAGAAAAATGGTGAGAACAGCAAACATAGCTTGTTACAATCATCTTATTTTCTTTACAAGTTTGATAGCTGAAATCATTAGAAGACGTTGATACACAGAAAGCGTTGACATCACATTATTTACGCAAGGATGTCGCGTACAATGTGCGCCTTTTTGATTTCGCTTAAAAATTAGTTTGAGCAATTAACCAGCAAAAATGACATCAATAGCACCGTAAATACGATTTGTTTGTAATGATAAGAATTGTTTCTCATTTTTGATGTGTATACGGAAGTATAAATATCAGATAACTGATCACAAATGTATTGTAAAACTGCTACGCAAGCTACGCGGATTTATACAAATTGTGATCAGTCATCTGACGTTTATACTTTCGTATTCACACCAAAAATGGCAAATAATTCTTAAATAAACACCACATGCAAAAATAACCATTCAGTTAAGCGCTTTTCATTTAAAGAGCGCCAAAAAAACAGGGCTTGGGTTAGCCGGCATACAGGCATAATATATACAGAGAAATTGTTGCCGTCCATCGAAAATTCAACACGGCGGCGTACACTAGACGTCCATCTTTTTGAAAATACGCTAAAATTTTGTCCATCTCCAATACTATTTTGCAAAATTGAGTAAAGTCTCGGATGAGTATGTCTGTCACTTTCAAGACCTCTAGGGTATCCACTAATCCAATCAGTGCCAAACAACTAACCTTTGTGGGTGGGGGCCGCACTCTGGGCCATAAAATATCGAAACACCATTTCGACGTCATGGCATAAACAATTTTTACTAGGATCATCTCTGATTATTTTCTAAATGAAAATTTTGTAGGATGAGGATCGGAAAGAAGGTGAAGGTCACAAGAAGCTGGATGAATGCCTGTCCCTCGCGCCGGGCCACCCCACCAGCGGGGAACGCCGCCGCTCCCAGGACCACGCGGGCTCCTGCGACGTCCAGTCCCACCCCTCACCCCAGTCCAGCCCGGAGGTGAACGTGACGACGGCGCTCCATGGTGGGGATTTGGACGAGCACGTGATCAGCGGGGCGGGCACGATAGGGGTCGGGGGCAGTGTCGGGGTGGAGGAGGTCGATATTCCGGAGCCGGATGAAGCTGATGTAGGTTGAAGGCCGCCGTGCATCCCCGGCCTTCATCCACACCAGCCCCACCCACAACGGCCCCGTCCACACCGGCCCCCCGTGAGGTGTGCGCTGGTGTGACCAGGCGTCCGGTGGATACAATGCGGTCGTGCAGCACATCACTTGCATCACGGTTCACTTTTATGGACCAAAACAATAGCGTTTTAAAGGGGCTCCACTGTACTACTATTTTAATTGTTTTTCTCTAAACTCCAGTTTTGAATAACAATGTTGGTTACTGTAGAATGCAATGTTGTAGGTCTATGCCAAAAATGTTTGGGCGAGCGTCTACCAGTCTCTATTGGCTATTGTTAAATTACTCCAGCTTAATATATTTTAAGGCCGTCCAGTCTGACTCGTTGAGGCCCGGTGCCAATCAGACAGTAAGTACTTTGACCCTTTCAGTATGTCATCTGTATATACTGTAGCAGTTCCTTTATTTCTCAGAGAGGGACAATATCATGTTACTGGGCCGTTAAATAATTAATTCCTAACTTCCATACTTTAAACACTGTTGCATTAAATCACACTTGCAGACCTGTTTCTATGTTAATTAATGGATCTGAGCAAGAAGCTGTGCAGTTTATTTATGCTTGTGAATTGTATCACTACAAGGAAGTATCCCCTTTGCTCTTGCAATACATGGATGTAAAATTTCTCTTCAGACTGGCATTACTGGGGCTGCCATCGATAATGATGGGATAACAACAACACAGCTGCGGGCAATTCAGGATGCCGAGTGCATACAGAGTTTGGTAGCTGATACAGGAAAGGTAATGTTGCACCCAGAAATCTGGTGTTAACGGCAGTGCTAATCAGCAATATTGTTATCCCCTCACCGATAGGCAAGAGGGGATATAGCAATGGTCCTCGAAAGTCTGTACGTACGTACTTACATATGTATGTACCTAACGCTTTCATGTAACATATGAACCTGTAGACGGATTTGTATAATATGTTACACCAATCATCAGTGGAATGGAATGGAATGGTGCTTAACGGCCGATCAACAAAAAAGCGTATCATTTAGGGCCAAGCAATGTAGATGAAGAATAAAAAATAATAGTAAAATGGTATGTTACATGTGGTAATCAATCAGATGATCAGGTAACAATATTAATATGATAAACAATATAAATGAAAAACGTGTATAGAATTATAAAATTATAGAAATGAGAAACATGTATACAATGATAAAATTAAATTTTCCGATACAAGTTAGTTTCATGTAGAAAGTGAAGCAAACCTTCAATGTTCTCCATCTGGAATAGCTCCGCAAGTGAAGTAACATTGAAGTGTTTGCCTCGAATATCGGCAAAATCGATACAGTCCAGTAGGATGTGTTGCACGGTAAAAGCACTGTGGCATGGAATACACCATGGACGCGGCTCACCTTTGAGCATATACGAATGCATTAGTCGTGTATGTCCAATGTGCAATCGACTAAGGACAACTTCATCCCGGCGTACATGTCTGTAGCCAGGAGTCCATTCGCCCAGAGTCGGTTTCACAGCATGAAGTTTATTATCTGTGAGCAGATCCCACTGGATCTGCATTGTATCGGAGATGAATGAGTTTGTTATGTATTTACTAACATACATACACTGTCTACCTATAAGCCAGTATACACTTCTAGGCTGCTGGAATACACTGTATTTAAACCTCTACAATAGCAGCTACAGGGACACCTATTCCGGCCTTACACTGAATTACATATCCGTGCTTTAGATGCTTAGTATATAAAACTATAATCAAGAATAGTCGTGTTGTGTTTATTCATACCCATACATTCAAAACGTAACATGGTGTCAGAAGTTATGTCATAATACTTTGACGGATTCAATTACCAACGCTCAAGAATTTAAGTGACTTTCAAAAAGTGTGCTTTAATTCTCGAAATGGAAAATTTAAGTGGTTCAGTACCGTATATGAACTGGGACGCTGAAGACTTGGAATTCAGTTGGAAAAATTTCAACCAGCATGTGCAGTTTATATTCACAGGACCATTGAAAGACAAATCTGAAGCTGAAAAATGCTCATATTTGATGTTATGGGTAGGTGACAAAGGCCGAAGCATCTTCTCTACATGGAATTTAACCGGTGATGACGTGAAAACCCTGCAGAAATACTATGATGGATTTGAAGGCTATGTGAAACCGAGATCGAACGTGATCTACAACCGATACAAGTTTCAAAGTCGTACTCAGCAGAGTGAAGAAACCTTTGAACAGTATGTCACACAACTTTAAATACTCGTCAAAGACTGCAACTACACAGATGCAGATGAAATGGTGAGAGACAAAATCGTGTTCGGTGTACGCAATTCCAAAGTGAGGGAAAAGTTGATTAACGTCGGATCGACATTAACATTTGCACAGTCATTGGACATTGCCAGAACGTACGAACTCTCACAGGCACAATGTAGTGTCATGAAGGGTGAAGATCCAAATGTACACGCGGTGTGGAAATCAACAGGTAAACCGGTGCAACAGAGCAAATATCCTCAGAAAAAGCAGGATAACAGCTACAAATCGAACAAATGCCGAAATTGCGGATATCAGCATGAAGGCAGACCGTGTCCAGCGGCGGGACAGCAATGCAACAAATGCAAGAAATGGAATCATTTTGCGAGTGAATGTCGTTCGCAGAAACAACGACATCGCCCCCACAAGGGTAAGAGTAAAGTACACACCCTTGACGACAGTGACAGTAATTACAGTGACAGTAATTACGTTGGAATGCTGACAGAATGGTCAGTAAACACAATATCAGACGATTGGACGGTAGAAACAACTGTTTACAAGAAGCCAATGCTAATGCAAATTGACACTGGTGCAAAATGTAACGTGATGTCAATGGATGCATTTCAGAAAACAGGCGTGAAAACGGCATTGAAGAAATCAAATTCTCTGCTTACGTCATACAGTGGCCATAAACTGAAATCTCTTGGGACTGTCAAATTGCCTTGCGTTATCAAAGGTAAGACTTTTGATATTGACTTTCATGTCGTCAATGTGAAAGCGCCAACAGTTTTGGGTGCGAAAGCGAGCCAAGACATTGGTTTAATCAAACGTGTTGATCAAGTTGACCGTGTCACTGAAAATCAAAGTACCAAAGTACCAAGTGACATTATGAACTCATACAAAGATGTGTTTGATGGTTTGGGTTGTCTCCCTGGAACGTACAAAATCCAAATTGATGAATCAGTCAAACCAGTGATTCATGCGCCTCGGAAATTGCCATTAGCTTTGAAAGAAAAGGTTAAGAAACAACTTAAGAAAATGGAACAATCAGGCGTAATTAAGAAACAATCAGAACCACAGACTGGGTGAATTCAATGGTGACAGTCATCAAACCAAATAACAAGGTCAGAATTTGCTTAGATCCACGTGAACTGAATAAGGCAATATTGCGTGAACATTATCCTATGAAAACTATCGAGGACATCATATCGGACATCCCAGAGGCAAAAGTGTTTAGCAAAATGGACGCTTCAAATGGGTATTGGCAGATTCAGTTATCAGAGGACAGTCAGAAACTCTGCACATTTAATTCGCCATTTGGCAGATACAGTTTCACCAGGCTACCGTTCGGAATTAAGTCCGCTTCTGAGGTATACCAGAAAACAATATCCACCATGATACACGACATTGATGGATGTGAAGCGATCGTCGATGACATACTAGTTTGGGGAAGAGACGTTCAGGAGCATGATGCGAGACTGAAAAACGTCATGGACAGAATTCGTAAGTACAATCTGAAATTGAATGCAGATAAATGCGAATTCAGAAAATGTAGTGTTAACTACGTTGGTCATGTTCTGACAGGTCAAGGTGTCAAACCTGACCCAGAGAAAGTTCGAGCTGTACAAGAGATGCCGCGACCCACCGATGTCAAGGAACTGAGATCCTTCTTGGGTTTTGTACAGTACTTGGGAAAATACATTTCAAACATGGCTGAGATCAACGCGCCTCTCAGACAATTACTTGAGAAAGAGTCCCAATGGACTTGGGAACACGAACATGAAAACGCATTCAAGGAGCTGAAAGACAAAGTCACAAGTTGTCCTGTACTGAAGTACTTCGACATGTCCAAACCTGTGACACTATCCGTAGATGCTAGTCGTAAGGGCCTCGGTGCAGTTATCCTGCAAGAAGATCAACACATGGCATATGCTTCAAGAGCACTTACAACATCACAGCAGAATTACGCAGTGATAGAACTCGAGACATTGGCAATCAAATATGGATGTACCAAGTTTCACGAGTATCTCTACGGACGTGAAGTGATCTGCGAAACGGATCATAAACCGCTACACGCGATATTTACAAAGCCGTTACATCAGGCTCCACCAAGATTGCAAAGAATGCTACTAGACTTACAGAAGTATGACATTAAGGTCGTGTACAAACCAGGAAAGTTAATGACATTAGCTGATACGCTAAGCCGCGCGTGCCTGAATGAAACACGTGAAGACCTAGGGACATCTGACATTAACGTCAACATCCTGTCATACTTGCCGATTCCACAGGAACAGTATGTGAAATTCCAGCAAGAAACTGCTGCAGATCCAGAGCTACAGTTGTTGCAACACACTGTAATACATGGATGGCCTGAGACGAAAAACGAAATACAGGCAGAATTACGTCCATACTGGAACTTTTCGCGATGAAATATCGTGCATTGATGGACTACTGTTCAAAAGCCAGAAACTGATAGTGCCGAAAACACTACGCGTTGAAATGTTAAACACTATTCATGAGTCTCACTTAGGAATAGTTAAGTGCAAAGCTCGCGCGAGAGACACACTCTTCTGGTTAGGAATGTCTTCAGACATTGAAAACAAAGTGTCACAATGCAGCACTTGTGCACAAAACCAGAACAGTAACGCAAAGGAACCATTAATCAACATGGACTTACCAGACAGACCATGGGCACAGGTATCAGCCGATGTGTTCGATTACAAGAACAATCACTACCTACTCACGGTGGATCGATATTCAAAGTGGATCGAAATTTCCAAACTCGACAATTTATCAAGTGGAAATACCATTCACTACCTGAAAAGTCAATTTTCAAAGTATGGTATTTGCGATGAACTTTACTGTGACAATGCCACCAACTTTGTCAGTCGAGAATTTCGTGACTTTGCGAAGGACTATGGGTTCAAACTCGTAACCTCGTCTCCACATTACACCCAATCAAATGGATTAGCTGAGCGTGCAGTGCAAACTGTGAAGTCGTTACTGAGAAAATCCAAAGATCCGTACATGGCAATGTTAAATTACAGAAACACAGCTATTGATGGCATAGGACTATCACCAGCACAAATGTTTCTCGGACGCAGACTCGGAACAAAATTACCGACAGCAGCGCCATTGCTTCAACCGCATGTGTTAGCAGACGTTAAAAGCCGCATGCAATGTCGACAACAAACGCAAAAGCTACAGTTTGACAAGCACAGTGGTCCAGAGTTACAACCACTACAAACTGGAGATAACGTTGTCATGAGAAACAATGGTAAAAGCCAGTGGAAACCAGCAAAGGTGATCAGCAATCACAACTCGCCTCGCTCGTATGTTGTGGAAACACAAGCGGGACAGAAATACCGCCGAAATCGCAAACACCTGAGAGCCACCAGAGCTGCATTTCCAGCTGCACTGTCCGAATCCGATGATCAGGATCCATCCGGACAGGTACCGAACAACGCCGGAAACAACCGGAATAATGAAGACTCTACGCAGTCTGATCTGGAGATATCAGCACCATCAACTCGTGCAGTTACATCTCCAAATTCACCTTACAAAACCAGATATGGAAGGGCAATAAAAACTCCACTCAGATATCAGAGTCAGTGATTACAGCAGTGTTCTGTTATTTATGAAAACAGTGTAATGCTATCGGTGATAAGTTTTTAAGCTATTTAGTGTGCATAAACATATGTGTTCTCTAAATAAGTTCCAAATATCACAAGTGTTTATTCTGTCTAGTGGATATATTTTAATAGTGCTTAAAGCAGAGTAAAAGTGAAAATTCTCAAAATTGGAATTAATGTGATTATCTGTAGCGCTATTCATTTCTCCTACTTTCCAAGCCAACAAGCCAGCCACATTCCATACAGGTGGATTAATGTTGTGTTATGCGTACTTCGCTTGTTTTAGTTTCAGCTGAAAAACAATAATTAGACATGGCACATGTTTATTGTTCTAATCTCATGGCTCAGGTCAGCCAATTAACTGTTAGACGTCAACACACCCTGCAGATGAAACAATACAGACTGATACTGTTTGATAACAGGACAGTTACCTCCACAGCTGACTCTAATAGGCTGCAGTATCAAATTACATGTGTTACCCACTTTCATGATATAGCCATGGTCAGTGAAGGCTGCACACCGCTAATTTTAAGAGACAGAAATCCAGAACGCTGATCCTTGCATCAAGCTGACACTGTTAAATGTTTTCGCTATAAAACTTTAATAAAGAAAGGGGGATGTTATGTATTTACTAACATACATACACTGTCTACCTATAAGCCAGTATACACTTCTAGGCTGCTGGAATACACTGTATTTAAACCTCTACAATAGCAGCTACAGGGACACCTATTCCGGCCTTACACTGAATTACATATCCGTGCTTTAGATGCTTAGTATATAAAACTATAATCAAGAATAGTCGTGTTTATTCATACCCATACATTCAAAACGTAACAGAGTTGATGGATGATTTAAAATCATGATAGCAAACAGGAAAATGAGAAGTCGGCATATCCAGGGCGGCCTTGGCAGCACTATCTGCCCTGTCATTGCCCTTGATACCAGTATGACTGGGTAGCCAACAAAAATAATGTCCTTGCCAGACGAAAGTAAAATATGGTGTAGCTCCATGATTTGGCGGATAAGTGGATGTTCAAGCTTCATGTTGTACAAAGCTTGTAGTAAAGATAATGAATCGGAAAATAAAATGAATTGCTTTCTCCAAGATATTTTCGCGAAATCAAGAGCAAGTAAAATCGCCCTCAATTCCGCAGAAAATATCGAAGATTTGTCTGGGAGTCTGGATTGAAGATCTCCCTCGAGGACAGCGGCAGCAGACGCTACCCGGTCCCCTATCTTTGAGCCATCAGTAAAAAGCGGAGTGTATGTATTGTATCTGTCTTTAACCTCAAGAAAAAGTGATTTAAAAATGGATGGATCAGTTCTGCTTTCGTGTGCTGACTAAGATCGAAGATCACCCCTTGGGCTGCTCCAACTGCCACGGTGGAGTATCTGGAACAGCGTATTTGGCAATGTGATCCAGATCCAAGCCAGCATCGTGTATCAAAGGATCCATTCTCTTGCCGAATGGTGGCTTGAAGCTTGGTTTCTTATCGAATACAGCATCTGTAGTTCGATGAAAGACAGTGTTATAAGCTGGATTAGATGGATTGGAATGTAGTTTAGTGGCGTATTGCAAAGATAATTTGGTGCGTCTGTCGTGGAGAGAAGGTTCATTTGCTTCGGCATATAAGCTCTGTGCGTTAGACGTACGGAATGCACCCAGGCAGAGTCGTAAGCCTTGGTGATGTATTGGATCGAGCGTCCGAAGATCGGATTTACTGGCAGACCCATATACAGTGCATCCGTAGTCTAGTTTTGAGCGAACATGTGCGATGTAAAGGCGGTGCAGCACCTTCCGGTCTGCACCCCAGTCATGATTTGCTACCACTCGCATTAAGTTGAGTGCTTTCTGGCATTTAGCTTTCAAGTATCGTAAATGGGGTTTAAAAGTGAGTTTAGGATCAAAGATAAGACCAAGAAATTTCTGCTCCCGAACAACTGGGATGGGATGTGTTCCCAGTTTAAGTTTGGGATCAGGGTGAAGACCGCGTCTTTTGCAAAAATGCATGCAGTTAGTTTTTGATTTCGAAAACTTAAAGCCGTGTATCAGTCTGGATTTCGTCGCCAGAGAAGCAGTGTCGATAATCTGATTAGACTCGAAGCATTCATTCGAGACGGGTTTGTTAAAAATGAGCATATAGTTGCCGTATTTTTTGACCTAGAAAAGGCATATGACACGACGTGGAAGTATGGGATTATGAAGGACCTTCATGACCTCGGTCTGAAGGGTCATCTCCCTGATTTTATTTCTAATTTTTTGAAAGACAGACAATTCCAAGTCCGAGTCGGTACAACCCTTTCTGATCCCCATGAATAGTAAATGGGTGTACCGCAGGGAAGTATGTATATTGTCTGTTACCCTTTTTATCATTAAACTGAATAATATTGTAAAATGTCTGCAACCAGGTGTTGACTGTTCTTTATATGTCGATGCATTTGTTAATATGTTACAAATCAAAGAACATGCATACTATTGAGCGCCAATTACAACTGAGCCTCAATAGAATAAACAAGTGGACCACAGAAAACGTCTTTAAGTTTTCGAAATCTAAAACTAACTGCATGCATTTTTGCAAAAGGCGCGGTCTTCACCCTGCTCCCGAACTTAAACTGGGAACACATCCCATCCCAGTTGTTCGGGAGCAGAAATTTCTTGGTCTTATCTTTGATCCTAAACTCACTTTTAAACACCATTTACGATACTTGAAAACTAAATGCCAGAAAGCACTCAACTTAATGCGAGTGGTAGCAAATCATGACTGGGGTGCAGACCGAAAGGTGCTGCACCGCCTTTACATCGCACATGTTCGCTCAAAACTAGACTACGGATGCACTGTATATGGGTCTGCCAGTAAATCCGATCTTCGGACGCTCGATCCAATACATCACCAAGGCTTACGACTCTGCCTGTGTTCATTCCGTACGTCTAACTCACAGAGCTTATATGCCGAAGCAAATGAGCCTTCTCTCCACGACAGACGCACCAAATTATCTTTGCAATACGCCACTAAACTACATTCCAATCCATCTAATCCAGCTTATAACACTGTCTTTCATCGAACTACAGATGCTGTATTCGATAAGAAACCAAGCTTCAAGCCACCATTCGGCAAGAGAATGGATCCTTTGATACACGATTCTGGCTTGGATCTGGATCACATTGCCAAATACGCTGTTCCAAATACTCCACCGTGGCAGTTGGAGCAGCCCAAGGTGATCTTCGATCTTAGTCAGCGCACGAAAGCAACAACTGATCCATCCATTCTTAAATCACTTTTTCTTGAGGTTAAAGACATATACAATACATACACTCCGCTTTTTACTGATGGCTCAAAGATCGGGGACCGGGTAGCATCTGCTGCCGCTGTCCCCGAGGGAGATATTCAATCCAGACGAGATCTTCAATCCAGACTCCCAGACAAATCTTCGATATTTTCTGCGGAATTGAGGGCGATTTTACTTGCTCTTGATTTCGCGAAAATATCTTGGAGAAAGCAATTAATTTTATTTTCCGATTCATTATCTTCACTACAAGCTTTGTACAACATGAAGCTTGAACATCCACTTATCCGCCAAATCATGGAGCTACACCATAATTTTCTTTCGTCTGGCAAAG
Organism: Conchocele bisecta; assembly: GCA_029237695.1. NCBI lineage: Eukaryota > Metazoa > Mollusca > Bivalvia > Lucinida > Thyasiridae > Conchocele > Conchocele bisecta. Next base: position 99,465,669 of record CM055271.1, read on the forward strand.
ACATTAGTTTGTGTTGGCTACCCAGTCGTACTGGTATCAAGGGCAATGACAGGGCAGATAGTGCTGCCAAGGCCGCCCTGGATCTACCAACTTCTCATTTTCCTGTTTGCTATCATGATTTTAAATCATCCATCAACTCATTCATCTCCGATACAATGCAGATCCAGTGGGATCTGCTCACATATAATAAACTTCATGCTGTGAAACCGACTCTGGGCGAATGGACTCCTGGCTACAGACATGTACGCCGGGATGAAGTTGTCCTTAGTCGATTGCGCATTGGACATACACGACTAACGCATTCGTATATGCTCAAAGGTGAGCCGCGTCCATGGTGTATACCATGCCACAGCGCATTTACCGTGCAACACATCCTACTGGACTGTATCGATTTTGCCGATATTCGAGGCAAACACTTCAATGTTACTTCACTTGCGGAGCTATTCCAGGTGGAGAACATTGAAGGTTTGCTTCACTGTCTACATGAAACTAACTTGTATCGGAAGATTTAATTTTATCATTGCATACATGTCTCATATTTCTATAATTTTATATTTCTATGCACGTTTTTCATTTATATTGTTCATCATATTAATATTGTTACCCTAATCACATATAGCATACTATTTTACTATTATTTTTATTCTTCATCTACATTGCTTGGCCCTAAATGATACTGTTTTGTGTTGATGGGCCATTAAGCACCATTCCATTCCATTCAATTGAGGATCGCAATTTTAGACGATATGTTGAGGTCCTTACCTCTGTACAGTTGTCCGTCGTAAATCGCCTTTCCACAATTTTCCCATTGCTGATCATGAACTTAAAAGTTATACCATCAGCTGGTTCCGGTTGGAGACAGCTTTTTCTGTAAGCTCTCAACTGGAATATTTTATACATCGTTTACTGAAACACATGTATGCCAATTAATGCCAATATGATGCTATAAAACTACACAAGTAATTATTGTTGTAACCAGACGTGATAAATATATACACATAACTTGTTCAATATCCAGTGTGCAAAATGAGAAATAATGCAATAGATAATTGTTTAGGCCATCATAAATATGGGAAATAATGCATTGTATAGATGGACAAGATGGCCGCGGCCAACATGTCGCACCCACCGAGTCATTTGATAATGTGCATATATGATGGTCGTTAGCAGCCCCAACGTCTATGTAGCTCGTTTTTTAGATATAAGCCAAACTCAGCATTTTGAACTTTTGGCGGCCATCTTGGATGACGCAATGACCAAATGTTGAAGAAAAAAATGCATCAGAACGATCGACTGATCGATACCTACGATTTGATGTGCAACATGACCATATTCTGCAAAAAATGAAATTTTACCTCATTTGACCCGCTGGGCCACGGCCCTTTTTTTACCCCAGGGTCACCATTTTCGAACTTGTCTGAGCCATTGTTAATATAAACATTCTGACAAAGTTTCTTGATTATGTTTAGTAGGGGGATTACAAAATTGTTAAAATGGAGTCGTTCTGAAGTCCAAGATGGCCGCCATAGAAAAGTTCTGGTGCTAACAAGGATTTGACCTACTTTTCTATGACGGCCATCTTTTATTTCACAATGACCCAATTTTTTAGCAACTTTGGAAAAGCCTCGCCAAAATTTAGTGACTATAGCTCCAGTGGTTAATGAGATGTACTGGTTTGAAGTAGCAAATAAGTGGATGACCGCTTGACCTTTCGGCTGCCATCTTGGATGACGCAATGACCATGGGGTCACCTTTTTTCACCCTAACTCCTCTGAGCCATCGCCAATACAAACATTCTGACAAAGTTTCATGAAAATCGGATAATATTTAGTCCAGTTCTGGTGGTAACAAGGATTTTATCTACTTTTCTATGGCGGCCATCTTGGATTTCAGAACGACTCCATTTTAACAATTTTGTAATCCCCCTATCTAGGTACCATGGCTATGAAGTTTGGTGACTCTAGGCCCAGCGGTTGCATGCTGAGGAGGAGTGGTTTGAAATTGTTGACAGACGACGGACGACAAGCGGTAACAATAGCTCACTTGAGCCTTTGGCTCAGGTGAGCTAACAAACTTGATGCAAACCGAATGGCCCGACTGTATCTCGCTTTCTGCAACAGGACGTGACAAAAATGAATATGATGAAATTAAAGCATATTTCGCACTCTGAATATCAACATATCAATTAATGTATTGCATGGATAACAGTAGTGGTATCATTGCCCACTCAGACACCACCAAACACATCACGCAATTTCTGAAATTCTATATTCTTGTAAAATGAACAGAAACTGCAAATAACCGATTTCAGGTATGTGGGGTACATGATGAATAATTGTTCATGGAATCAGAATGATGCATTGATTACCCACCCCCTAAGAACTAGGTTACAGTGCAAACCAAGTCTTGACGACATTGCGTTACAAAGTAAATCGACATATTGATACAGACTCGCTCGTTCGGTGAAAGTTTAATAAATTATAGCATTTTATTAATTGTTTATTAAATGTCATTAACTCGGAATTGTTTTTGTTTTTTTTGGTATACATAGCGACTTGCATTTTGATAGAATATAATTCACGTTAATTCATTAAGAAGTATGTAAATTTACTGATATTATCAGAAAAAAGAAGGTAGTTTCTGTGACACGATGTTACAGAAAAGGCACGACGGTGTTACAGAGTAGCACTGACCTGCAATCAGTATGTTACAGGGTCTCATCGACATTATTGTTACAGTATAATCACGAAAATTAAAACAATTGTTAACACATTTCTATCTCCAGGAGCAGCATACTAATATTAAATGCAGCTACTGCAGTTTGTGGTTCCGAGGCATCCGTACAGCACTGGATTGAACACCATATAGTCCAGCAGAACCTGGAGCTAACCATGTTTGTCTTCCAAAGTTTTTTTTATTGTTAATTCAGTAACTATAGGGTATATATTTCCAGAATCCACCGGGTGCCACCTTGGCACCTTTAAGCAATTTGAGATATTCATGGATGTATCTCCCCTGTCTGATTTTCACTTATGTTTCCATATAACATATAAGTATATACATGCTATATAAAGTATATAATAATTTGGTATAAGGAGGAAAAAAATATTGTTTCTTACGTCTTCCCATGACGAAAAGCTACATAACAAAATTAAATGCATGTCATATAAACTACACGAAAGGGACGTCCGATGCGACGCAGAACTGGTTAAGATAAGTGATGATCCCGTAAGGTTTATTTATAATAACAACAAAATGATGTGAAGCAATCCCTGTAGTCCTGAGCAGGACTGTAAACTGCTCCAGTGGCGGTCAGGTAACTATACGGAACGATTGGCGGTTACCACAATCTTGGCCCCGAGACATTTCGTTATGTTTGGCTGGAAGAAATTCCTGTCCATGTTGACCGCCACTGTGGACTTTAACGGCTAGATGTACAAATCTCTGTACATTTGTCTTTAACGGTAACTGTCAACTCGCGCAGTAACGGGGCCCTGGTGGCTGAAAAGCCTCTCGCCTCTGTGAAGAAGTTGCCAGTAAATTGCCATGGATCGGTGGTTTCCTCCGGGTACCCAGGTTTCATCCACCACTAAAACTGGCTGTGTAATGGAGTATTGCAGTATAGGCTCGAAATTGGCCGTAGCAAGACTCTACTTTGGCGCGCATTTTAAGTCTGATTTGTTTTGTCTTTTTTCGAGCATTGTTTTAAAATTTGTCAAAAATTTCGGGCGTTTTTGATGGTCAAGCCCGAGCCGGGTATGCTAGGTCTCCGAGTCAATAGCCACCCACCCTTTTTAGTTTTTATCAAAGAATCGAACCGAAAGCCGTGTTAGGAAAATTATTAAACTAAATACACCAACAAAATCAGTCCACAAACAGTTGCTTTGTCCAATCGAACAAACAGAACATGATACAGTAAATGAAAACGAGAAAACTCTTGAAAATATCTGCACATTTGAATATGATGCTGATCATGTTAGGTGTCGACGAGAATGCGAGTGATGCGGGATGTGTGAGATATGATCTGTTGCGTGAAACCAATAACGCCTGTATGCCATACCGGGCTACAGCGTCGTACGTTGGGGTGAAATTCTAGATTCAAACGATTGACTCCGACACAGTTCAGACTGGATACGATGGGTTTGCGACGCAAATGGGACGATACCCTACATTTCCTGGAATCGCTGCCATCGAAAGTGTCAGATGTGATAAACCAGGTTGGATTGAGGTTTACATTGATGCAGTTGTTACGAGTTGTCCGTCAAAAATGAAACGCACAACCTTTGCATGGATGGCAAAAAAAATCACATTCGGTATTGGTAAACGTTATTTGCCATGGAAACACTCTAAAAGACTAGAGCAGCCACACATCTGACAGAGACACTTCTCTCTTTATTTAAACTTTTGAAAAATGAACAGTTAGTACCATGCAGATAGCATCTTTATCTGACAACCAATCGGATCCACGAATTTCATGAGAAACTTTCAGTGAAACGAAACCACTATACAAGATTTTTACATTTATAAGAAACAATGTTTTGATTTAATTTCTACTTGTAGTGTGTTAGAGCGCATATTGCTTGATAAAATCAAGCGCGGATCCAGGGCCCGGGGGGGGGGGCGCACCCGGCGCGCGCCACCCCTAAAATTACCTAACTTCATTTTTCAGTTGTCTAAAATTCGTTATTTGCTTTCAAAATTCAGAAACATTTCCGGGGCGCAAGCGCCCCGACACTCCCATCCAAATAGTTAATGTTTATAGCATTCAAACTCGTCAAACTACGTATTTAAGCGCCAGCCAGCGCGCAGCCTCTAAAATTCGCCGAATTTCGCTTGGAAATATTACATTTGTGTGCCAGGAAATCGCGTCCGAGGCGTTCTGGTGTTCAAAAATGTCTATGGGGAAGACCCCCAAACCCCCCGCACAGTAATGCACATCGCGCAACATATCCAATTGTTTTGGTTTTATCTTGCGCCCCCCCCCCCCTAACTGAAAATCCTGGACCTGGATCCGCACCTGAATATTGTGACAAGTTATTCAAAACTATTTTCATTTAAAAGCATGCGCGGGTTTTTAGGTTAAGTCCACGAATACTCGAGAATACAGGCTATCGGAGATACACCCTCCTGCTGGCAGACTATAGGCCATGTACTGTTGCTGTTTTAATAAACTGATAAAGGTGAAATTTCAGCAGCTATTTTTGACTGAAAAACATGTTTTTTCATGGTGTTTACAAAATCCATTATTATTACCAGGGCCCGTTTGCTCAAAACATCCGTTAGCTTAAAGGACTGTTAAATCCTTAACTGAATGGTTAAAATCTCTGTTAAAACAGAGATTTTAACCATTTAGTTAAGGATTTTAGGTTGTTCAAAACATCAGTTAGCTTAACGGACTGTTAAATCCTTAACTGAATGGTTAAAATCTCTGTTAAAACAGAGATTTTAACCATTCAGTTAAGGATTTAACAGTCCGTTAACAGAGATTTTAACCATTCAGTTAAGGATTTAACAGTCCGTTAAGCTAACTGATGTTTTGAACAACTGGGCCCAGTGTATCACTGATTGGTATCGTGCACAGCTAGCATTATAATCGGCAAACAAACTGACACACTGTTGGTGTCTAGCCTCGGCCTAGGCTATCTGTCGTGCGAAACGCTCGGGGTGAAACGATCGTGGTCCGATTACTGTTTAGTGTCGACATGTTTACCTTCCATCTCTGCTTCTACTTCGCAACGCCAACGGCACGAGCGAAACGAAAGTTGAAAGTATGCTGACCGAAAATGGAGCCGGTTACAATTTCTTCCGCGCATGCGCATATCATTTTTAAAGCGCGGTAAGGGAGGTCTTGTTAATTTTCTGACATTTCACCGACAATCTATCATTTTGTGCTCTCTTCAAATATATTTAAGCTCTCTTCAAAACATTTAGGGATATGATATGGCCGGTTTTCTGTATTCTGACCTCTCTTTAATTGAATTTGTGCTCTCTCTAGTAATTGAATTTGTGCTCTCTCTAATTCAATTTGTGCTCTCTCTATTAATTATCATTACAGCTAGCGCTAATTGAATTAAAGAGAGCATAAATTGAATTTGAGAGAGCACAAATTGAATTAGAGAGAGCACAAATTGAAGAGAGAGCACAAATTGAATTAGAGAGATCACTAATTGAAATTGAGAGGGCACTAATAGAATTAGAGAGAGCACTAATTATTTGAAGCTAGCATCAATTATTTGAGTTTATGTAGATTTGGCGTTCCATACGTTTCTACGTACATACTGTGACAGTGTCAATATACGCCAGAACGCAGGAAATGCGATGTAGATTTCCAAAAAAATTCCGGGGGGAATGCCCCAGGACCCCCCTAGCGTTATCCGGTTATAGTCAAGTATTGCAAAATAGTTACGCCCCCCACCCCCTAACCCGAAATCCTGGATCCGCCCCTGGCTCAAAAGACTGCCCTGGCCGTCGTTATTAATGCAGGATTATATAGACGCGATCTCTATTTTCATATACTAATAATCGGTTGGTGAAATGCAACTTTAACAGCGCTGTATTTTAAAAGAATGTGAAATGAGGGCCAGTATATCTCCTGATATTGTAACTGAGTGGATCAATTGGATTCATGACATGTAGTCGATTTGGCGTCATTATGAATTATATGTCTGACCTATGAATTGTCTATATTACAAGACTTTTTGGTGGATTTAGATTCCCACGGGTGCCTTGGGCAAATCAGATTGGTTGTCCTCTTGACGACCTTGGGCAACTTTTTTAATATGCAAATTAATTGCCGCCATTAGGCTTAGCGGAAAACATTTTTCCTATCAACTATGTATGCTAATACACGTTCACACGAATGGTGTCTATACCTATGTTATGATGGTCAAGGATGACACTGGTGGCATTTCTACAGCGATTACATGTCCTATTTTCTTTCATAGCTCTGCAACCATTTATGATAAATTCACAAAAATGGTTGTCAGACCCATGTTTTCCTAGTCTAGTTTTAAATTCATGCATTTATAAAGTGACTAGATGCAAATATTTCAAATATATTATTTCTTTTAGGCAGTTTGGATCCTTTCTGCGAGGATTATTAGTGGCCGCCAATACGTAAAACCCAACTTTCATAGCTCTGCAGCGGGTGGTTGGTTGGGAGCATGCGAAGTGTAATTTAACAATGTGGTTCATCCTACATAATTCTGCCCTTGTAGACAGTTTTGGCTTTCTTGTATGTTGTATCTGGTTATACTCATTATAAGAGTAGTAAGATTATGGCTAATGATATTACATTAGGGGATGGGGCTAAGTTAGACTAACATGCCATGTCTCTATTTCATGCTTCTATTTTTCATTATCTGACTTTTATCATTTATTATTTTCTTTGCTATAGATACTGGCTTCCATCCCATAGCGAAATCAAAACTCTAATATTCGATACGAATACGTGCATAATTTCGTGAACTGTATGATACCGAAATCATCTGACAATACGTTTAAATAATATTAATAGACCAATACTGGCAATAGCGCTCATCTGCACATACGTCACCAATGTGTGTGTTTCCAATAGTAGGACAAATATATGCATCAGTAAACTTTCATAATGGTCAGTGTAAGTCTAGAACAATGCAAACTGCATTTAATGCAGACTAAAGTGTGTAAGACTGACTGTTTGTCCTACTCTTGTCAGGTTCATTGCTAGGTAGATGAGTGCTATTCAGTGACCTTTGACCGCTTGACAACGGATGCGCGCATATAGAAGACAGCGCATGCGCATTAGCCTGTAGGGCAAGAAGAACCATGAAGTCGAACCAAGCGAAGCGAATTATTACAATTATGGGTGCTTATTTGAAGAGTTTATCTTTATCGGTACGTGCAGAAGTTACGAGCGATAGGATTTACTGATCCTGATGCCGATGATATATTTCATGGGAAAGGCGAACACACAGTGACACAAAGTGGGTGGATAATCCAACTTTATGGCCAGCAGTCGAGTATGAAGACATTTACTGCTATTTTGTTGATACGCCGGGAACATGCGTGCATATCGTTCACTGGAAGCATATGCGTTTTACATCGACGGTTGGGTGCAGACGTGTGAGCACAGGAGCAGTGGGTCTGGCTACACTGTGATCAAAGAAAAAGTCCTCCGCTCGCAGGGTGTGTCACAGGATGCACACAAGACCTGGGTCGCCATCAGGGAGTCGGACCATTCAATTGAGTGTGGACATTGTACTTGCATGGCTGGGTATGTATTTTGTAATACACCAGTACTGGCAGTAGATGTAAATTGTTGGAAATATTAGGCGCGACAGACTAGTGGGAAATAGGTCTATCGAAAACACGTGGGTTATCCGCTACCCACTCGCCAATTAAAAATGTACATTGGTCCGGGTTTGCACTGGTCACAAATCCAATATTTGTTTGCTATCATGGACTTCATTGTCACATAAATTCCGTAAGCCTTGATACATGTACATGTATATGAATGTATGTGCATACCATGGGCAGTCACAGATTGTAGGTCTGTGTCGCAGTGTACTAACTCGGGTCTAATAAAATTGATATTACACTAGTGTAATAAATATGCAAATGAGCTTGTTACAAAATCAGGTTTGATGACCAAAACATCCTCAAGGTATGACTGCTCTTATGCAATAACTATAATCTAACACTAGAGTTGATTTAATATGATATTTATTAAACTAGTTAACTGATTTCATAAAAACACTTGGCATAGTTGGGATTCGACACTAATATTGTCCTGGGTGGCCGTCTTCCACCTCGAGCTAGCAGCCCAAGGTGATCTTCGATCTTAGTCAGCACACGAAAGCAACAACTGATCCATCCATTTTTAAATAACTTTTTCTTGAGGTTAAAGACAGATACAATACATACACTCCGCTTTTTACTGATGGCTCAAAGATCGGGGACCGGGTAGCATCTGCTGCCGCTGTCCCCGAGGGGGATCTTCAATCCAGACTGCGGAATTGAGGGCGATTTTACTTGCTCTTGATTTCGCGAAAATATCTTGGAGAAAGCAATTCATTTTATTTTCCGATTCATTATCTTCACTACAAGCTTTGTACAATATGAAGCTTGAACTGAACATCCACTTATTCGCCAAATCATGGAGCTACACCATATTTTACTTTCGTCTGGCAAGGACATTATTTTTTGTTGGCCTGGATCTACTAGCATGTCATTCTGTTTATCATGTAAAATCACATGGTGTGTCTCGAATACAGTCACACGTTTTACATGTCACACGTTTTACATGTAGCTCAAATTCTGTTCATGTGATATCAAGTTTACTAGTCAATGTCTAGGAAACGCGTATGTATTCCAAGGCTTGTCAAGGAATTCCTACCGTTACAGAGCCGAGTCTGGTAAACTTGATGTTAATTGACAGTAGGAGTCTTTATTTCCGTTGACGCCGTTTAACAATGTGTAGTAACCCAGATATTCGCATCAGGTCAATGCCTGATGCAGCAATATGTTATTAATCCGTACATATTCCACCAATACAAATCTCCTACCGTTTCCAAGCCGAGCATGGAAAAACTATTAGCCACTCTTGCAGCGTTTGACACAGACCGCTTGTAATTTGACAGAAAAAACTAATACTATTTAGTGCAATTTGCAATATCCATTATATGTAGTCTGATTTCTGACAATAAATGTACCAATTTAAAATACAGAAATCATGATCGATGATAACCCATACATCAAACATGTTGTATACTTTGGCATGCGATAATTGAAAGCACATTTTAAATAATTATCTTCAAACGCTACAAGAGATGCAACTGATCTATGGGTTGTATATAGTAAGATAGTTTTGTGACCCGTGTAGATCCAGATCAGACTGTGCATCAGCACAGTCAGTGTGATGCACAGTCAGTCAGATCAGAATCTGCATTGTTCGCCTTTCCATCAATGAAACAGTCCATAATGATAAGGCCAATTTCTCCAGATGTTAGGAAAGTTACCTATCATGTGCGTTTCATTTACATTTAAGAATCCACACCTAAACCTGAATGCTGGATCCACCCCTGCATGTCAAGTTTAAACTTTTCAGGCACATGAAATGATTTCCCAAACATAATGCAGATATTCGTCCAAAATGTGTAATATCAATTTATAGAGGGAGTTTGGCACATGTAATGATGTTATATATTGGCCACCGGATGAGAAAAAGTACCTTTCGACATGTGCAACCAGCATAGTCCCAGATTAGCCTGTGCATCCTGTTAGGTTATGCTTGCTGCCATTCACTCGATCAAATATTGGTTGTGGTCATGAATAACAGTTTACAATTAAAATGTTGACTGGAAGAGTAAAGTTATTATCAGGGTCCGACTCTGGTCACTACTTTTTAAAGGTGGTCCATAAAGTAGTACTTATTTATCATGTGAACAGGTACTGGTTGTACAAGATTAAAATATTTATATTTTCTGGTAGTTGTTTTCGGCGATTAACATGATAAACATCTCTTGTTAATATTAAACTGACAGAGGTATTCCATGTGAGGATTTATTCTTCATATACATTGCTTCTCTTTAAATAATACTCTTTTGTGTTGATGGGCCGTTAAGCACCATTCCATTCCAGTGGAGAACATTGAAGGTTTGCTTCGCTTTCTCCATGAAACGAACTTGTATCGGAAAATTTAATTTTATCATTGTATACATGTTACTCTTTACTATAATTTTATAATTATATACACATTGTTCATTTATATTGTTTACCTTATCATCTGATTGTAACATACTATTTTACTATTATTTTTATTCTTCATCTAAATTGCTTGGCCCTAAATGATACTCTTTTGTGTTGATGGGCCGTTAAGCACCATTCCATGTGGGGAACATTGAAGGTTTGCTTAGCGTTCTCCATGAAACCAGCTTGTATCGGAAACTATAATTGTATCATTGTATACATGTTCCTCAATTCTATGCCCCGTGCAGGCACCGGGGCGGGATCAACTGATCCTGAGAATAGTGCTGCAGTAGCCATTGCTTGTCGTAAAAGGCGACTAAACTGGCTTAACGATTGGGTTCATACTTTCCGGAACCCACTATACCGGATTTGGCCCTCATGTGCATTTTTGGCTTTCTTGTATGTGAGAGTTGAGTCGGGCTATGCCCCATATATAAAAGTAAGATTAGCGCTAATCCTATTACTTTTAGGGGATGGGATAAATGATGCTGGTGTGGCGAGGGCCTGGCACCAGATCAGGTTGTTCTAATTTCAGGACTGAATATATATTTTGATTGTAAATATTGAGTTCTGAAGTTGGGATTTACCCCCCTTGGACAGGTGGATACGGGACTCGACCCCGTTGACCCGTCTGCGTGTAGACTCCCTGAGGCTTGTACCTCTATGTCAGAAAAGCGGACGTTAAACCCTATTCACTCACTCACTCACTCCTCAATTCTATTGTGTTCTCAATGTTACTTCACTTGCGGAGCTATTCCAGGTGGAGAACATTGAAGGTTTGCTTCACTTTCTACATGAAACTAACTTGTATCGGAAAATTTAATTTTATCATTGTCTACATGTTTCTCATTTCTATAATTTCATAATTCTATACACGTTTATCATATTAATATTTTTACCTTATCATCTGATTGATTACCACATGTAACATTACCACATGTAACATACTATTTTACTATTATTTTTATTCTTCATCTAAATTGCTTGGCCCTAAATGATACTCTTTTGTGTTGATGGGCCGTTAAGCACCATTCCATGTGGGGAACATTGAAGGTTTGCTTAGCGTTCTCCATGAAACCAGCTTGTATCGGAAACTATAATTGTATCATTGTATACATGTTCCTCAATTCTATTGTGTTCTCAATGTTACTTCACTTGCGGAGCTATTCCAGGTGGAGAACATTGAAGGTTTGCTTCACTTTCTACATGAAACTAACTTGTATCGGAAAATTTAATTTTATCATTGTCTACATGTTTCTCATTTCTATAATTTCATAATTCTATACACGTTTATCATATTAATATTTTTACCTTATGATCTGATTGATTACCACATGTAACATACTATTTTACTATTATTTTTATTCTTCATTACATTGCTTGGCCCTAAATGATACTCTTTTGTGTTGATGGGCCGTTAAGCACCATTCCTAGGAGAACGGTCACGCCGGCCAGGTCGAGGTCTCCGCAGGCCAGCGTCGTCTTCCTCAGTACGAGGAATTCCAGTGACGGGAGCTGGTCTCTGGTACAGCGGAAGCCCCTCGCCAAGGCAGTGGCCTCAACTCGCCGCACAGCGTCGTCCGTCTCGTCGCAGTACAGCACCCCCGCTCTCGTGCACACAACATATGATCCACCATGCCTCCGCGAACAACATCGGGGGGGGGGGGGGGGGGGGTGGGGGGGATTCCTCGCCTCGCATATCCCTAACGCACAAGTAACTAAAATAAACAGTCCATGCATCTCTTCCGTAGCTTCGGCAGTTTGTGACCCCGTTTACGCGATGTTGCGGAATCCCGGCCCTCTATGTTGTTACGTAATGCAGGACAGTGGCCTGTTGTTACGTAATGCAGGACAGTGGCTTGTCGCGCACCCTTTGATGTCGGAGACTTGGCGCCACCGGACAGCATAACTTGTTGGCGATACGTCGGTCAAGATAAAACTGACCGTATAGAAAAAAAATAAGACCAGGAAACGAAGAGACGGCGATGCTACAACCAACCAACCAACCAATCAATCTTTCACCGGGTACGCCGTTACCAGCCGTTTGCACGACGTTTGCACGACGTAGCTATTACTTTTACCGAATACAATTGCTCGCCGGATTCTTTATTAAAACCGACGGCTTGATGAAATCTATGCCGACAGTAAACGTTTCCGTTATACTGCGGCAGCCATTTTGTATCCTTGCTCAAAAAAGTGTCTGCCGCCGTGGTGGAATTGACGTCGCAGTGCGTCGTTATAACGTGCTTGCTGAAATGAAGTTCATTCATTAATTAATTCGTGCGACATTTCTCGGCCGATTAATGCGAACAGCGTAGCCCCGGATCCACCCGAACATCCGCCCGCGTGGTCCGATCAGGGGCTACGCTGTTCGCCTTAATCGTTTCAGTCACTGACCTAGCTATGCCAAAACGAGGTTAAATAAAGTTCGCTATTCCAGGTATGGTCTGTTTCGAAGAACAGATTTTCGTATTTATTATCACAGACAAATATACCATTTTCTTCAGTCCTGGGCCCGAATATATATATATATATATATAATAGTACGTGTACATCCAATACTTAGACTCACTTGAGGCACCTTCCCGATGTTAGTGTAGTGACGAATCCATTTCTATGTCAAAACACCGTGCCGTACAACGGGGGTGCATTTTATATTTGCTTTTTATAGGAGCGCCGTATATATTTCGGGCGTGTCTGAATGGCGTTTGCATATTTGTTTTAACTAACCAATAAAGACGAACGCTGTGGCCGAGTCAGTTGGAACTGACGCGGCAACGAAGCGTGTACAAAAAAGCCATGCCATCTGCCAGTGGGATTTTTTTTAAAGTAAAAATGCAGTAGCTTTAATGTCGAAATTAGAATTAGAACGTATTAAATCCAATTCCTTCGAGTTCGAAATATACGATATCCTTAAAAAATATAATTCTACACGCATACCGTTTCATATAATGAGGTCACACGTATGTTGAAAATAATTAGTTCTATTTCGCACAAATTATACAAATTTATGCGAACTAGAACTCATTAATTAATTATTACATCGTTTGAAGACAATTTGCATTCGGATATAAAGAAATGCGAACAGTATTTAGACGTAAAATATGCAGCACGCACGCACGCACGCACGCACGCACGCACGCACGCACGCACGCACGCACGCACGCACGCACGCACGCACGCACGCACGCACGCACGCACGCACGCAAACGGCAACAAGAAACAACAAAATCCGAAACGTAATACGTCTAAACGTGTGTCGTTTTATTTAAGACAAGCACTAATACAAAAGTTGCAACAATTACATAGTCACACGCAGACACAGGCACGAGTTATACGAGTAATACAGTTTAAAGTATGTCGCATATCGACTGGACATATTGACTGGACATATTTGTACATTTGATAATAAGTCATTTTGTAAGCGTTAACTTCGTAATTTGTGAACTGCCTTCACAAGAGTCTCCGCCATAGACTTCCATTGCGCAACAATCGCAGGCCAGCGTCGTCTTCCTCACTACGAGGAATTCCAGTGACGGGAGCTGGTCTCTGGTACAGCGGAAGCCCCTCGTCAAGGCAGTGGCCTCAACTCGCCGCACAGCGTCGTCCGTCTCGTCGCAGTACAGCACCCCCGCTCTCGTGCACACAACATATGATCCACCATGCCTCCGCGAACACTCGGGGGGGGGGGGGGGGGGGGGGGGGGGGGGGGGGGGGGGGGGGGTGGGGGGGGGGGGGATTCCTCGCGTCGCATATCCCTAACGCACAAGTAACTAAAATAAACAGTCCATGCATCTTTTCCGTAGCTTTGGCAGTTTGTGACCCCGTTTACGCGATGTTGCGGAATCCCGGCCCTCTATGTTGTTACGTAATGCAGGACAGTGGCTTGTCGCGCACCCTTTGATGTCGGAGACTTGGCGCCACCGGACAGCATAACTTGTTGGCGATACGTCGGTCAAGATAAAATTGACCTTATAGAAACAAAATAGATAAGACCAGGAAACGAAGAGACGGCGATGCTACAACCAAGCAAGCAATCAATCAATCAATCTTTCACCGGGTACGCCGTGACCAGCCGTTTGCACGACGTAGCTATTACTTTTACCGAATACAATTGCTCGCCGGATTCTTTATTAAAACCGACGGCTTGATGAAATCTATGCCGACAGTAAACGTTTCCGTTATACTGCGGCAGCCATTTTGTATCCTTGCTCTCGTATGCTGTTCTAATCGCATGGCTAGCGACAGTCGCGCTTAAAAAAAGTGTTTTTCCTCTTGCTGCCGCCGTGGTGGAATTGACGTCGCAGTGCGTCGTTATAACGTGCTTGCTGAAATGAAGTTCATTCATTAATTAATTCGTGCGACATTTCTCGGCCGATTAATGCGACCAGCGTAGCCCCGGATCCACCCGAACATCCGCCCGCGAGGTCCGATCAGGGCCTACGCTGTTCGCCTTAATCGTTTCAGTCACTGACCTAGCTATGCCAAAACGAAGTTAAATAAAGTTCGCTATTCCAGGTATGGTCTGTTTCGAAGAACAGATTTTCGTATTTATTCTCGCAGACAAATATACCATTTTCTTCAGTCCTGGGCCCGAATATATATATATATATATATATATATATAATAGTACGTGTACATCCAATACTTAGACTCACTTGAGGTACCTTCCCGATGTTAGTGTAAGTGACGAATCCATTTCTATGTCAAAACACCGTGCCGTACAACGGGGGTGGGGTGCATTTTATATTTGCTTTTTATAGGAGCGCCGTATATATTTCGGGCGTGTCTGAATGGCGTTTGCATATTTGTTTTAACTAACCAATAAAGACGAACGCTGTGGCCGAGTCAGTTGGAACTGACGCAGCAACGTAAAATATGCAAAACGCACGCACGCACGCACGCACGCACGCACGCACGCACGCACGCACGCACGCACGCAAACGGCAACAAGAAACAACAAAAAACGAAACGTAATACGTCTAAACGTGTGTCGTTTTATTTAAGACAAGCACTAATACAAAAGTTGCAACAATTACATAGTCACACGCAGACACAGGCACGACTTATACGAGTAATAAAGTTTAAAGTATGTCGCATATCGCATATCGACTGGACATATTTGTACACTTGATAATAAGTCATTTTGTAAGCGCTAACTTCGTAATTTGTGAACTGCCTTCGCAAGAGTCTCCGCCATAGACTTCCATTGCGCAACAATCGCAGGCCAGCGTCGTCTTCCTCAGTACGAGGAATTCCAGTGACTGGAGCTGGTCTCTGGTACAGCGGAAGCCCCTCGCCAAGGCAGTGGCCTGAACTCGCCGCACGGCGTCGTCCGTCTCGTCGCAGTACAGCACCCCCGCTCTCGTGCACACAACATATGATCCACCATGCCTCCGCGAACACTCGGGGGGGGGGGGGGGGAATTCCTCGCCTCGCATATCCCTAACGCACAAGTAACTAAAATAAACAGTCCATGCATCTCTTCCGTAGCTTTGGCAGTTTGTGACCCCGTTTACGCGATGTTGCGGAATCCCGGCCCTCTATGTTGTTACGTAATGCAGGACAGTGGCCTGTTGTTACGTAATGCAGGACAGTGGCTTGTCGCGCACCCTTTGATGTCGGAGACTTGGCGCCACCGGACAGCATAACTTGTTGGCGATACGTCGGTCAAGATAAAACTGACCGTATAGAAAGAAAATAAGACCAGGAAACGAAGAGACGGCGATGCTACAACCAACCAACCAATCAATCAATCAATCTTTCACCGGGTACGCCGTGACCAGCCGTTTGCACGACGTAGCTATTACTTTTACCGAATACAATTGCTCGCCGGATTCTTTTACACGATATTGCAGAAAAGACAATACCAAAAACCTCGGCAAAGCCCAAACGTGTCAATAAACCATGGTTTGACGAAGAATGCAAAGAGGCAATGACTGTACGTAAGCAGTCTATTCGTCAAAGCAATAATAACGCAACAGCAGATAATTTAAATGCTCATAGAATTTTTAGAGCGAAAGCTCGACGCACAATTAAAGCTCGACGCACAATTAAAGCTAGCAAGAGAAAGACTTGGAGATCTTTTGTCTCCAAGTTGAATTCGCGATCTAAAATGAAAACAACATTGGACATGATTCGTAAGATAAACGGTAAAGGTAAATCAACTTCTATCAATCACCTCAACAAAGCAGGACATAAAGTATCTTCCAAAACAGACATTTCAAACACATTAGCAGATACCTTCTCCAAGAACTCCTCATGTAATAACTATTCTGGGGAGTTCTTGAAGGTGAAATCTGAGCAAGAGAAAACTAAACTTAATTTTAATTCAGACAATTCAGAACATTACAACGCTCCTTTCTCTATGAGGGAATTAAAAGCTTCCCTCGAGAAAGCACATGATACATCAGCAGGCCCTGATGATATCCACTACCAACTGCTTAAACATTTACCTGAACACTCTTTAGACAACCTCCTTGAAATATTTAATACCATTTGGGAACAAGGCGTCTTTGCGCCTTCATGGCGGAAAGCTACAATCATACCTGTTCCCAAACCGGGCAAGGATCACACCGACCCATCAAGTTACCGTCCCATCGCACTTACTAGCTGCGTCTGTAAAACCATGGAACGAATGATTAACGACAGGCTCGTCTGGTTTCTGGAATCCAATGGACTGATATCTGAGTATCAATCTGGATTCCGTCGCCAGAGAAGCACTGCCGATAATCTGATTAGACTCGAAGCATATAGTTGCCATATTTTTTGACCTAGAAAAGGCATATGACACGACGTGGAAGTATGGGATTATGAAGGACCTTCATGACCTTGGTCTGAAGGGTCATCTCCCTGATTTTATTTCTAATTTTTTTAAAGACAGACAATTCCAAGTCCGAGTCGGTACAACCCTTTCTGATCCCCATGAACAGGAAATGGGTGTACCGCAGGGAAGTATATTGTCTGTTACCCTATTTAGCATTAAACTGAATAATATTGTAAAATGCCTGCAACCAGGTGTTGACTGTTCTTTATATGTCGATGATTTTTTAATATGTTACAAATCAAAGAACATGCATACTATTGAGCGCCAATTACAACTGAGCCTCAATAGAATAAACAAGTGGACCACAGAAAACGGCTTTAAGTTTTCGAAATCTAAAACTAACTGCATGCATTTTTTCAAAAGACGCGGTCTTCACCCTGATCCCTGATCCCGAACATAAACTGGGAACACATCCCATCCCAGTTGTTCGGGAGCAGAAATTTCTTGGTCTTATCTTTGATCCTAAACTCACTTTTAAACCCCATTTACGATACTTGAAAGCTAAATGCCAGAAAGCACTCAACTTGGGGTGCAGACCGAAGGCCTTTACATCGCACATGTTCGCTCAAAACTGGGCTAAAAAGACCTTAAAACAAATCACGGCCGTGTCTCCTCTGCGATCACGGCAAGGGCCGGGTGACAGGTCGGCCTCTCCACTACCACTCAGGGGTAGGCCCACGGCTATGGAGAGGATCCCTACAAAACCGCCCAGGAAAGGGTCTGATGACCCTGGATCGCAGAAAGGGTCTGATGACCCTGGATCGCAGAAAGGGACAGACGGCCCCATTCCACTGAAGAACAGGTTTGAGTCGTTGGACTCGATGGAGACTGAAGAGTCTTCTGACACTCCAACGGCCAAACCTGTTCCACCCCGCAAACCCATACTCCCACCTACATAAAACATGGATACTATTATCCAATGGAACTGTCGAGGAATTAAAGCAAATCGTGATGAATTAACAATTTTATTAACTCAATACAACCCCATTGCTGTTTGTCTTCAGGAAACATTCCTGAAAGTTGACGATACATTTTCTTTTAAATCACATGCACTATACAGTAAGTGTTCAGATAACGCTGAACGCGCATCTGGTGGAGTCTCAATCCTTGTTAATTTGAGCCACCCCACATAGTCTCGTGAATCTTAGCACTAATCTTCAGGCTGTGGCCGTTAGTGTTGCGATTCACAAGACTATTACATTATGTTCTATCTACATTCCACCATCTGCAGTCCTGTTAAAATCAGAACTAGATAATCTTGTCTCTCAGCTCCCTTCGCCTTTCATTCTCCTTGGCGATTTTAATGGACATAACATGCTTTGGGGTTGTAAAGACACAAACAAAAAGGGGGAACTTATTGAAAATTTTCTTTCCGATCACAATCTCAGCATTTTTAATGATAAATCGAGCACATATTTACATCCCGCAACCGGTTCATATTCCTCTCTGGATTTAACTCTGTGTCATCCTTCTCTGTATTTAGACTTTACGTGGAAGGTTGGTGACGACCTATGTGGGAGTGACCACTTTCCTGTCTTCTTGCAGAGTAATGGACCACCATCCACTGACAGAGTCCAGAGGTGGAAATTACATAAAGCCGATTGGGACACATTTCGTAATATGTGCATGATTGAACTAGATTTTGATCGCTTTCGAGATGCGGAAGATCCACTAGAACACTACGTTTCCCTTTTACACGATATTGCAGAAAAGACAATACCAACCTCGGCAAAGCCCAAACGTGTCAATAAACCATGGTTTGACGAAGAATGCAAAGAGGCAATGACTGCTCGTAAGCAGTCTATTCGTCAAATCAATAACAACGCAACACCAGATAATTTAAATGCTCATAGAATTTTTAGAGCGAAAGCTCGACGCACAATTAAAGCTAGCAAGAGAAGGACTTGGAGATCTTTTGTCTCCAAGTTGAATTCGCGATCTAAAATGAAAACCACATGGGACATGATTCGTAAGATAAACGGTAAAGGTAAATCAACTTCTATCAATCACCTCAACAAAGCAGGACATAAAGTATCTTCCAAAACAGACATTTCAAACACATTAGCAGATACCTTCTCCAAGAACTCCTCATGTAATAACTATTCTGAGGAGTTCTTGAAGGTGAAATCTGAGCAAGAGAAAACTAAACTTAATTTTAATTCAGACAATTCAGAACATTACAACGCTCCACCTTTCCTATGAGTGGGAATTTTAAAAGCTTCCCTCGAGAAAGCACATGATACATCAGCAGGCCCTGATGATATCCACTACCAACTGCTTAAACATTTACCTGAACACTCTTTAGACAACCTCCTTGAAATATTTAATACCATTTGGGAACAAGGCGTATTTCCGCCTTCATGGCGGGAAGCTACAAATCATACCTGTTCCCAAACCGGGCAAGGATCACACCGACCCATCAAGTTACCGTCCCATCGCACTTACTAGTGCGTCTGTAAAACCATGGAACGAATGATTAACGACAGGCTTGTCTGGTTTCTGGAATCCAATGGACTGATATCCGAGTATCAGTCTGGATTCCGTCGCCAGAGAAGCACTGCCGATAATCTGATTAGACTCGAAGCATTCATTCGAGACGGGTTTGTTAACAATGAACATATAGTTGCCATATTTTTTTACCTAGAAAAGGCATATGACACGACGTGGAAGTATGGGATTATGAAGGACCTTCATGACTCGGTCTGAAGGGTCATCTTCCTGATTTTTATTTCTAATTTTTTGAAAGACAGACATTCCAAGTCCGAGTCGGTACAACCCTTTCTGATCCCCATGAACAGGAAATGGGTGTACCGCAGGGAAGTATATTGTCTGTTACCCTTTTTAGCATTAAACTGAATAATATTGTAAAATGCCTGCAACCAGGTGTTGACTGTTCTTTATATGTCGATGATTTTTTAATATGTTACAAATCAAAGAACATGCATACTATTGAGCGCCAATTACAACTGAGCCTCAATAGAATAAACAAGTGGACCACAGAAAACGGCTTTAAGTTTTCGAAATCTAAAACTAACTGCATGCATTTTGCAAAAGACGCGGTCTTCACCCTGATCCCGAACTTAAACTGGGAACACATCCCATCCCAGTTGTTCGGGAGCAGAAATTTCTTGGTCTTATCTTTGATCCTAAACTCACTTTTAAACCCCATTTACGATACTTGAAAGCTAAATGCCAGAAAGCACTCAATTTAATGCGAGTGGTAGCAAATCATGACTGGGGTGCAGACCGAAAGGTGCTACACCGCCGTTTACATCGCACATGTTCGCTCAAAAACTGGACTACGGATGCACTGTATATGGTCTACCAGTAAATCCGATCTTCGGACGCTCGATCCAATACATCACCAAGGCTTACGACTCTGCCTGGGTGCATTCCGTACGTCTAACGCACAGAGTTTATATGCCGAAGCAAATGAGCTTCTCTCCACGACAGACGCACCAAATTATCTTTGCAATACGCCACTAAACTACATTCCAATCCATCTAATCCAGCTTATAACACTGTCTTTCATCGAACTACAGATCCTGTATTCGATAAGAAACCAAGCTTCAAGCCACCATTCGGCAAGAGAATGGATCCATTTTATACACGATGCTGGCTTGGATCTGGATCACATTGCCAAATACGCTGTTCCAGATACTCCACCGTGGCAGTTGGAGCAGCCCAAGGTGATCTTCGATCTTAGTCAGCACACGAAAGCAACAACTGATCCATCCATTTTCAAATCACTTTTTCTTGAGATTAAAGACAGATACAATACGTACACTCCGATTTTTACTGATGGCTCAAAGATCGGGGACCGGGTAGCATCTGCTGCCGCTGTCCCCGAGGGAGATCTTCAATCCAGACTCCCAGACAAATCTTCGATATTTTCTGCGGAATTGAGGGCGATTTTACTTGCTCTTGATTTCGCGAAAATATCTTGGAGAAAGCAATTCATTTTATTTTCCGATTCATTATCTTCACTACAAGCTTTGTACAACATGAAGCTTGAACATCCACTTATCCGCCAAATCATGGAGCTACACCATATTTTACTTTCGTCTGGCAAGGACATTATTTTGTGTTGGCTACCCAGTCATACTGGTATCAAGGGCAATGACAGGGCAGATAGTGCTGCCAAGGCCGCCCTGGATCTACCAACTTCTCATTTTCCTGTTTGCTATCATGATTTTAAATCCTCCATCAACTCATTCATCTCCGATACAATGCAGATCCAGTGGGATCTGCTCACAGATAATAAACTTCATGCTGTGAAACCGACTCTGGGCGAATGGACTCCTGGCTACAGACATGTACGCCGGGATGAAGTTGTCCTTAAGTCGATTGCGCATTGGACATACACGACTAACGCATTCGTATATGCTCAAAGGTGAGCCGCGTCCATGGTGTATTCCATGCCACAGCGCATTTACCGTGCAACACATCCTACTGGACTGTATCGATTTTGCCGATATTCGAGGCAAACACTTCAATGTTACTTCACTTGCGGAGCTATTCCAGGTGGAGAGCATTGAAGGTTTGCTTCACTTTCTACATGAAACTAACTTGTATCGGAAAATTTAATTTTATCATTGTATACATGTTTCTCATTATTATACTTTTATAATTCTATACACGTTGTTAATTTATATTATTTATCATATTAATATTTTTACCTTGTCATCTGATTGATTATTACATGTAACATACTATTTTACTATTCTTTTTATTCTTCATCTACATTGCTTGGCCCTAAATGATACTCTTTTGTGTTGATGGGCCGTTAAGCACCATTCCATTCCATTCGCTCAAAACTAGACTACGGATGCACTGTATATGGGTCTGCCAGTAAATCCGATCTTCGGACGCTCGATCCAATACATCACCAAGGCTTACGACTCTGCCTGGGTGCATTCCGTACGTCTAACGCACAGAGCTTATATGCCGAAGCAAATGAGCCTTCTCTCCACGACAGACGCACCAAATTATCTTTGCAATACGCCACTAAACTACATTCCAATCCATCTAATCCAGCTTATAACACTGTCTTTCATCGAACTACAGATGCTGTATTCGATAAGAAACCAAGCTTCAAGCCACCATTTCGGCCATTCGGCAAGATAATGGATCCTTTGATACACGATGCTGGCTTGGATCTGGATCACATTGCCAAATACGCTGTTCCAGATACTCCACCGTGGCAGTTGGAGCAGCCCAAGGTGATCTTCGATCTTAGTCAGCACACGAAAGCAACAACTGATCCAGCCATTTTTAAATCACTTTTTCTTGAGGTTAAAGACAGATACAATACGTACACTCCGCTTTTTACTGATGGCTCAAAGATCGGGGACCGGGTAGCATCTGCTTCCGCTGTCCCCGAGGGAGATCTTCAATCCAGACTCCCAGACAAATCTTCGATATTTTCTGCGGAATTGAGGGCGATTTTACTTGCTCTTGATTTCACGAAAATATCTTGGAGAAAGCAATTCATTTTATTTTCCGATTCATTATCTTCACTACAAGCTTTGTACAACATGAAGCTTGAACATCCACTTATCCGTCAAATCATGGAGCTACACCATATTTTACTTTCGTCGGGCAAGGACATTATTTTTGTTGGCTACCCAGTCATACTGGTATCAAGGGCAATGACAGGGCAGATAGTGCTGCCAAGGCCGCCCTGGATCTACCAACTTCTCATTTTCCTGTTTGCTATCATGATTTTAAATCATCCATCAACTCGTTCATCTCCGATACAATGCTACAATGCATTCGTATATTCACAAAGGTGAGCCGCGTCCATGGTGTATTCCATGCCACAGCGCATTTACCGTGCAACACATCCTACTGGACTGTATCGATTTTGCCGATATTCGAGGCAAACACTTCAATGTTACTTCACTTGCGGAGCTATTCTAGGTGGAGAACATTGAAGGTTTGCTTCACTTTCTACATGAAACTAACTTGTATCGGAAAATTTAATTTTATCATTGTATACATGTTTCTCATTATTATACTTTTATAATTCTATACACGTTGTTAATTTATATTGTTTATCATATTAATATTTTTACCTTATCATCTGATTGATTATCACATGTACCCTACTATTTTACTATTATTTTTATTCTTCATCTACATTGCTTGGCCCTAAATGATACTCTTTTGTGTTGATGGGCCGTTAAGCACCATTCCATTCCATTCTGACCTCGACACATCAAAGCAAACTAGTGATTTGTGTCGACAAATTGCCGGATGTTTGAACACCAATACACATACGCGGGTAATATGAACACCAAGTTGGTAATAGGGCACAACATGGGAGAAATGGCAGGCCTGTAATTCGTATTAATCCGCTAAATTAACGACGACAGCAAACGACAACATTTCACTTCCTTGTTTTCTTTTGCCCTACAGGCTAATGCGCATGCGTAGCATTCCGGTGTTTCAGTATAATTATGCATAGCGACACACTACGTGTTGGATTGGTCTATACACCAAATTTCATTCATAATGTATATGCAACTGCTACCCTTACTAGTTATTTCTCAACATTTCTTTGTAAAACAGCGTGCATAACCCTTTCAGTTTATCACCGTCGCCATTTTCTTTCCGAGGTACAATATCGGAAATCTGCAAAGTAACCGACCAATGAAATCGATTGACGTATGTGGGGGTTTTCCCGCTCAGATGTCAGATAGTCTGGCAGCCAAGTGTATGAAACGTTCCATGCAGGAGCTTAACTTTATTTTGAATAACTTAGTTTTTTTATTGGCGATTTTGATTGCCCAGATAACTATAACAGATAACAGCAGAAATCCTAGATGGCTGCCAAATATAAAAATAATGTTGCCTTATATATTTGATGAAATTCCATCAAATATTGATTTTAGTCCGAAAAAACGATTTTCCTATGGGAATTTAACATAGGGAGTCAATATTTCCAAAACTTTTCGTTTTTTGATCCTTAAGGATCAAAAAACTAAAAAATTTGGAAATTGACTCCGAAGCCTGGCGAGATAGCTTGAAAACAAGTTAGATTTTGAATATCTGTCTTTAAACAAAATAATATTTTTAGCGCCCCTGTTAAATTCACATAGGAAAATATATATTTCGCAATAAAATCAAATATTGATTTTATTGCGAAAAAAATATCCGACTTATCATTTATTATTTACTTTGCTATAGAGACTGGCTTCCATCCCATCCCATTGGGTCACATAGCGAAATCAAAACTCGAATATTCGATACGAATACGCGCATAAGTGTGACACTTCGTGAACTGTATGATACCGAAATCATCTGACAGTACGTTTAAATAATATTAATACACCAAATTTCATTCATAATTTATATGCAACTGCTACCCTTACTAGATATTTCTCAACATATCTTTGTAAAACAGCGTGCATAACCCTTTCAGTTTATCACCGTCGCCATTTTCTTTCCGAGGTATAATATCGGAAATCTGCAATGTAACCGACCAATAAAATCGATTGACGTATGTGGGGGTTTTCCCGCTCAGATGTCCGATAGTCTGGCAGCCAAGTGTAGAACGGGACGTTCCATGCAGGAGCTTAACTTTATTTTTAATAACCGTTTTTTTTATTGGCGATTTTGATTGCCCAGATAACTATTAAAGTAATTGTGCCTCACCTTATTGTGTATTTAAACACGCTTAATTGTCTCTGCTGTTCACGGTGATGTTCTTTGTCAAGATGGCGGAAACTACAACCCCACGTGACCCCCCGTTTTCCCGCCAGGATCTCACTCCGTTCGGACACGCGCCTCCGCTCGTTGACCGAGATGTCCCCGCACGGTAGTGGTTATCTGGCCGGGGACGGAGCCCGGCAACTTCGTCCTCGGGCCGAGGTGAGCCGCGTCCATGGTGTATTCCATGCCACAGCGCATTTACCGTGCAACACATCCTACTGGACTATCGATTTTGCCGATATTCGAGGCAAACACTTCAGTGTTACTTCACTTGCGGAGCTATTCCAGGTGGAAAACATTGAAGGTTTGCTGCACTTTCTACATGAAACTAACTTGTATCGGAAAATTTAATTTTATCATTGTATACATGTTTCTCATTATTATACTTTTATAATTAATATACACGTTGTTTAATTTATATTGTTTATCATATTAATATTTTTACCTTATCATCTGATTGATTATCACATGTAACCTACTATTTTACTATTATTTTTATTCTTCATCTACATTGCTTGGCCCTAAATTATACTCTTTTGTGTTGATGGGCCGTTAAGCACCATTCCATTCCATTCGCGGATCAACTTCATATTTCATATATGCGTTGCTCTAATGGTCCTCTACCGCCCTGTGCCAAATCCACGTTCGTCCCGCCCCCGCCAAGCACAGGGTTAACATCACATACTGAGTGCTTCAAAAACTTTAACGCTCAGGTAAATATCTTATAATTTCTGTTTTCTTTCACGGATCAGCTTCATATTTCATATATGCATTGCTCTAATGGTCCTCTACCGCCCTGTGCCAAATCCACGTCTGTCCTGCCCCTGCCAAGCCCAGGGTCAAGGTCACATACTTGGTGCTTCAAAAACTTTAACGCTCAGGTAAAAGAAATTTTTGACTTGGAATTTGGCCTCATTTATTATCAAAGCGATATGTGGGACATCCGTGTTCTATGAACACATTTTCTAGTTTATTAAACTTCACACATGCATAGAAGACGACCCAAAGGTGTGTCGCACGTAAGAATGACAACTCTTGCGTCGTTAATTTCTTAGTTATCTCCCTTTGTTGTTTCGTGCACTGATTTCGTGTCTGGAGCATAACTCGAACACCCTTTGGAATATTTTCATGAAACTTCACACGTGCATAGACCACAACCCTAAAGGTGTGTCACGCAAGAATAACAACTCTTGCATCACTAATTTTTTAGTTATCTCCCTTTGTTTTTTCCGTCACTGATTTTGTCTCCGGAGCATAACTCGAACACCCTTTTTTCAAACTACTTGTGTATCTGGGGAGGGGGATACACATGCGCTTGTCGACAAGCGTCCATTTCTAGTTTTTTGTTATCTACCCAGTCATACTGGTATCAAGGGCAATGACAGGGCAGATAGTGCTGCCAAGGCCGCCCTGGATCTACCAACTTCTCGTTTTCCTGTTTGCTATCATGATTTTAAATCATCAATCAACTCGTTCATCTCCGATACAATGCAGATCCAGTGGGATCTGCTTACAGATAATAAACTTCATGCTGTGAAACCGACTCTGGGCGAATGGACTCCTGGCTACAGACATGTACGCCGGGATGAAGTTGTCCTTAGTCGATTGCGCATTGGACATACACGACTAACGCATTGGACATACACGACTAACGCATTCGTATATGCTCAAAGGTGAGCCGCGTCCATGGTGTATTCCATGCCACAGCGCATTTACCGTGCAACACATCCTACTGGACTGTATGACTGCCGATATTCGAGGCAAACACTTCAATGTTGCTTCACTTGCGGAGCGATTCCAGGTCATTGCATACATGTTTCTTATTACTATACTTTTATAATTCTATACACGTTGTTCATTTATATTGTTTATCATATTAATATTTTTACCTTATCTGATTGATTACCACATGTGACATACTATTTTACTATTATTTTTATTCTTCATCTACATTGCTTGGCCCTAAATGATACGCTTTTGTGTTGATGGGCCGTTAAGCACCATTCCATTCCAAATTGACATAGTCGCCATTAATTATGTTTTGCCTGATGTCCAAGCGTATCGTGGTAGCTTGGAATTGAGGGAATAATATTACCACTTTCATCATTCGTTAAACCGCACAAATTGGCTTCAATTGGAGAGCTCACCAATTCAGCCATATCTGGCGTCATCACTTGCCGAGCCACCCGAGTGGCTATCGCTTCTACATCCTGCATCGACAGTGACGACGAACTGGCCGGCCGAGCTTCCCCCTCCTCTGTTGCGTTGCCACTGTCCCATCAGTCTTATCGCTGGCCTGCTCATGTGCCGCGTTTTACGCTTAGTCTTGGGCATCCTGCTAAACACAGTACAATCAAACATTACACAATATATATACATAGGAAAAGATGTGCCCAAATTGTCAACACCAATAATAGCAGGATTTCCCAATTGCAACAATAATTAATTTACGAATTAATATCCACAAATGCCAAATTAACATAAATTGTATAAACTATAGAAGCCACACAAGTATATTAAATTATGTATGAAGCAACCACAATCAAGACTAATGTTCGATACAACCATATAACAACACATAGAGGATAGTAGGTTAGTGCCGTGAATGGGAAAAATATCTGGCAAGGCTTAGGAAACGGGATGGGCGAGGCTCTGCCGAGCCCATCCGTTTCCGTGCCGCGCCAGATATGTTTTCCCATTCACGGCACTTACCTACTATTCTATTTATCCCGTCAACACATACAAGTATACTGAGCAAAACTAGAAACGTCCCTCCATGTTTAAGGAAAGATTCATCAAAAACCAAAAGGGTTACTTTTAAAAATCAAAATGGAAAAACAAGTTCATCATTTCTGTATCAACGCCAATAAATTGCATTTGGATATCTTGTTAAATATTCGAGAGATAACCGGCCAAGGGCGGTAGGGGTCAAAATCAAAAATCACAAAAACTCAGAAATGTGTTACTTAATGTTTAGAGATGGAATTTCAATAAGTAATGTGGCAAATTCAGTAAATCTCGTTAGTACCGAGTGTGGCCACCATTTGCATGAATGCATGCAATGATCCTACGCCGCATCGACGTGACGTAACGCAATACCAGTGCGTTGGGCAAATTCCTCCATTCCCGTTGTAACGCCCGTGTAAGATCGCGAACATTGTCAATCTGATGGTTAGCTCGTGCTTTGCGGCCCAGCTAATCCCATATGTGCTCAATGGGATTGAGATCCGGGGAGACCGCGGGCCATGGCATGACGTCGACGTTGTTTTGCTGTAAGTATTGAGTGGTGACCCTGGCTACGTGAGGGCGGGCATTGTCGTGCATCAATGTCACACCACACCAGGACCATGCTGACGGATAAATGGTAAGGCATGTGCATTTAGCACATCTGCAACATAACGTTGTGCATTGATGTTGCCCTGTACAACAACCAAATCTGTCTTCCGGTTTCCCATAATCCCACCCCTGACCATTACGCTCCCTCCCCCAAACCTGTTCTTCTCAACAATGCAACAATCGGTGAATCTTTTATTTTTACGCCTGTATACCCGTAATCTTCCGTCAGCATGACTAACTGTGAACCGAGATTCATCGGTGAACAAAACTCGGTTCCAGTCAGCCCTTCTCCAGTTCAGATGACGTCGCGCCCATAACCGTCTGGCAGCACGGTGACGTTGGGTCATTATCTGACCAGTGTACGGGCGGCGTGCCCGGATTGGTTGGGCGTTACGACGTAACCGGTTGCGAATGGTCTGCCCTGAGACACCGTATCGCCTAGCAGTGACTGTGGCTGCCAATCGACGTTGACGTAAGTGCGTCAACGTAATGTAACGATCGGCTCTAGCCGTCGTTACACGAGGCCTACCAGGTCGCTGCCGGTCGTGAACAGGCCCAGTCTGCTGGTACCGGGCTGCAAGACGATCAATCGTCTTCCGACAGCAACCAAACCGAGGCGCGACCGCCCTGGCGGCCATCCCACCCGCAAGCATCCCAATTGCCTGATTTCGCTCGTTTTCGGAAAGCCGTGGCATATCGAAAACAGTGAAAAATTAAAAAAGTTTTTTTTTTTAATTTTCCGAATAGCCCCTATCGCATGAATGGTACGACATGAACTGTTTTATAGCCGGTGTAGCTCTGTCTATGTATGTACCACATGTTCAAAGTACATGTATTTTAAACCGTGGCGATGTTCAGAATACGATCGTGTAGAGTTTAGCCGATACACACGGTTTACATAGCGGCCAGTGACCGGAACGTTGATTTCCACTTTTTGCACGTGCACGCTATACTTGTCATCGATACGGTGATTCAGTTCATGTCGTACCATTCATGCGATAGGGGCTATTCGGAAAATTAAAAAACTTTTTTAATTTTTCACTGTTTTCGATATGCCACGGCTTGGCAGCCACAGTCACTGCTAGGCGATACGGTGTCTCAGGGCAGACCATTCGCAACCGGTTACGTCGTAACGCCCAACCAATCCGGGCACGCCGCCCGTACACTGGTCAGATAATGACCCAACGTCATCGTGCTGCCAGACTGTTATGGGCGCGACTTCATCTGAACTGGAGAAGGGCTGACTGGAACCGAGTTTTGTTCACCGATGAATCTCGGTTCACAGTTAGTCATGCTGACGGAAGATTACGGGTATACAGGCGTAAAAATGAAAGATTCACCGATTGTTGCATTGTTGAGAAGAACAGGTTTGGAGGAGGGAGCGTAATGGTCTGGGGTGGGATCATGGGAAACCGGAAGACAGATTTGGTTGGTTGTACACAGGCAACATCAATGCACAACGTTATGTTGCAGATGTGCTAAATGCACATGCCTTACCATTTATCCGTCAGCATGGTCCTGGTGTGACATTGATGCACGACAATGCCCGCCCTCACGTAGCCAGGGTCACCACTCATACTTACAGCAAAACAACGTCGACGTCATGCCATGGCCCGCGGTCTCCCCGGATCTCAATCCCATTGAGTACATATGGGATGAGCTGGGCCGCAAAGCACGAGTTAACCATCAGATTGACAATGTTCGCGATCTTACACGGGCGTTACAACGGGAATGGAGGAATTTGCCCAACGCACTGGTATTGCGTTACGTCACGTCGATGCGGCGTTGGATCATTGCATGTATTCATGTAAATGGTGGCCACACTCGGTACTAACGAGATTTTACTGAATTTGCCACATTACTTATTGAAATTCCATCTCTAAACATTAAGTAACACATTTCTGAGTTTTTGTGATTTTTGATTTTGACCCCTACCGCCCTTGGCCGGTTATCTCTCGAATATTTAACAAGATATCCAAATGCAATTTATTGACTTTGATACAGAAATGAATGAACTTGTTTTTCCATTTTGATTTTTAAAAGTAACCCTTTTGGTTTTTGATGAATCTTTCCTTAAACATGGAGGGACGTTTCTAGTTTTGCTCAGTATAGTTGGTTGAACAGTTTAATGACTAATGAAATATAGCTGTATGTCTTTACTTTTATACACATCAGAAGGATTGACCTACTTTTGATAGTTTAGTCAATTTTCAGATTTTCGACCAATCAGAAAGCACGTTGTATACGCGTTTTTGTGATATCCTAATGGCTTGTACTGTTCCTGTATATAATTTTCAATTTTTTTTGATAACTCCAATATTATCAAATACATATGAAAATTTCCTAAAATAATTTTCATCCACTTCTGACAACTCTAATATTGACATAAGTTGATGAATATAAATATTGATTGTGAATTAATATTTATTTTTCAATATAATGGTAAAATTGAATACAAGATATGTAAACTGTTTATAATATTTTATTGAACAATAACATATTTACAACATGTATGTTTAACATTCAAGAGGTATGATCTATTTCTATTGGTTCAAAAATTGTCTTTGTCCCTGTAGCGTGATCACTGCCCCTGAAGCGTGAGCAATGGGAACATACACACATTGATTCAGTCTCACTAATCTGTACTATATGCATTGGTTCAAAACTGTCTCTATGTCCAGGAAGCATGAGCAATGGGAGCGTTAGTCCAGACAATGTTTCAATCTTTACACTATTCCATAAGTACGGTTTACATCGGTTAAATAAGAAATTCACAATATTGTCATTTTCAACAACTTCGTTTCTCCATTGTTTCAAATGTTATTTGTTCTACTTTATTCCTTGAATCTTTGGAGAACCCCGTTGTTGCTAATAAGGCTTCCTTGAACTCTTCAAACATCTCTATTTTCTCTAATTCATCCTTGATGATCTTGGGTGTAAGATGTTGTTCAATTGATACTTTTAGTTTGAAAGCAAGTATCAATGCTTTCCTGTATGGTATGTGATTTAATAGATCTGTCAGAGGATTCATTGTTACTGGTTTCCTGATTGCTATGTGATTTAATAGATCTGTCAGAGGATTCATTGTTTCTTCAACTGTGTCTATTCATAGAATGAATCAGTTATAATCCGTTCCTACTTTTATAGTCTTCAGTAACAATCTACTTCCAGGATTGTTTGACTTGTTTCTTCAACTGTTCCAACCACGATTCATCGGGTCTAAAACGGATTTTGTTTTTAATTTGTACCCACAGTCTGTATGCTTCCAATTTCTCTTGATCGTCCAATGTCATATCTTTGAGAATTGGATACCATTCTTCCATAATTGTATAGGGGTCTAATTTCTGTAGAGCGGTCAATATGAATAAATCTGTTTGTTCATCTTGATCTGTGGCAGTTGGAGCAGCCCAAGGTGATCTTCGATCTTAGTCAGCACACGAAAGCAACAACTGATCCATCCATTTTTAAATCACTTTTTCTTGAGGTTAAAGACAGATACAATACATACACTCCGCTTTTTACTGATGGCTCAAAGATCGGGGACCGGGTAGCATCTGCTGCCGCTGTCCCCGAGGGAGATCTTCAATCCAGACTCCCAGACAAATCTTCCATATTTTCTGCGGAATTGAGGGCGATTTTACTTGCTCTTGATTTCGCGAAAATATCTTGGAGAAAGCAATTCATTTTATTTTCCGATTCATTATCTTCACTACAAGCTTTGTACAATATGAAGCTTGAACTGAACATCCACTTATTCGCCAAATCATGGAGCTACACCATATTTTACTTTCGTCTGGCAAGGACATTATTTTTTGTTGGCTACCCAGTCATACTGGTATCAAGGGCAATGACAGGGCAAGTAGTGCTGCCAAGGCCGCCCTGGATCTACCAACTTCTCATTTTCCTGTTTGCTATCATGATTTTAAATCATCCATCAACTCATTCATCTCCGATACAATGCAGATCCAGTGGGATCTGCTCACAGATAATAAACTTCATGCTGTGAAACCGACTCTGGGCGAATGGACTCCTGGCTACAGACATGTACGCCGGGATGAAGTTGTCCTTAGTCGATTGCGCATTGGACATACACGACTAACGCATTCGTATATGCTCAAAGGTGAGCCGCGTCCATGGTGTATTCCATGCCACAGCGCATTTACCGTGCAACACATCCTACTGGACTGTATCGATTTTGCCGATATTCGAGGCAAACACTTCAGTGTTACTTCACTTGCGGAGATTATTCCGGGTGGAGAACATTGAAGGTTTTCTTCATTTTCTACATGAAACTAACTTGTATCGGAAAATTTTATTTTATCATTGTATACATGTTTCTCATTATTATACTTTTATAATTCTATACACGTTGTTCTTTTATATTGTTTATCATATTAATATTTTTACCTTATCATCTGATTGATTATCACATGTAACATACTATTTTACTATTCTTTTTATTCTTCATCTACATTGCTTGGCCCTAAATGATACTCTTTTGTGTTGATGGGCCGTTAAGCACCATTCCATTCCATTCAACATTCAAGAATGGAATCGGTATCCCCATCTTTAATGCAGGATGATTTAATGTTACCCTGATTTTGTCGTGTGGATCACCATCAATTCGTTCGATGATTTGATGAACGATATCATCAAATAATACCCCAACGAAATTTTGAGGGTGTTCGTCTACATCAAATTTCTTGAATGTTGTTTTAGAAACTGATGATTCTGTTCTGAATTTTCTTGATCTTCGACTTTTTTCTTGTATAAGATCATAAAATCTTCTAACATCTGGTGACTCTCCTGTTTCACTCTCGGTGTCCGAGTATGGTACAAGTGGCATGTTGAATTTTATAATAAAGTATTAATCAATTTACAACAGCTTATATACTATCGTTAAACCGTGACGTCTATAAAAGAAGCCACAAATTCCATATGGTCATCATTAGTCTATTGAACTCTGAAGCGACATGGACTCTCAAGCGACAGATCGATATTCCATTCAACTACAAAAACACGAGGAACATTTTGCTGACTATTTCGAAAGTATGAAATATTGGCACAAAGGATGCAAAATGAATTTATATGTAAATCCGTTTACTCATGAAGTTGATTTCAGCAACATACCGAAAACCTATCCTATAAAACATAATGGGAACTTTGTTGGATCGTTTGCATCTTACAATTATTCGGGCGACTCTGAGTACCTGATTTCTACAGGAAAGAGGTTTACAAAATTCAGCATCGATGAGAAATATGGAGGGGGCGAAATATCACCTAACAGATGTTACATTTGTCAATCAACGGAACATTGGGCTAATAAATGTAGCCAGAAGCTACAAGGAAAGTACATGGATGTGTTTGTGAATCCATATTCTCATGAAGTTCAATTTTTGGATTCTCCTAGTATTACCCAAGACCTGTGTGTCGGAAAATTCATGTCTTATTACAACGAAGAGAGTCATATGAAGCTGCCAAGAAATGTTATGTATGATGGATGTTTCATCTGTAAATCGAAATCACATTGGGCTTGTGATTGTGACCAGAAACCCACGTCTAACACAGTGGATGTTAAGCCCACAGAGAAACCAGTGAACAATCGTAAACGTAAACGCCATGATGAACCGAGTTCAAATCAAGAAGAGGAAAATTGCGGTTCCAGTCAAGAAGATGAAAATTGACTTTTAGATTTGATTGATTTATTTGTTAAATTAATACAATTTTGAATAGACACTATGTATTATATGTTGTATTATATGTTGTAAATATATTGTTGTTCAATAAAATATTGTTAAATAAATAAGCTTAACTGTAAAAACGTGTTTTGTTATTTATCATTTTTATAATTTATATGGTTAATTCATATGATTTATAAAATGCAAGTGTTTCTTTCTGGAAAATAAGGACCGTTTGATCACTGTCTAATAGAATTCAGACAGATCAGGATATAAGTTATTCAATGTAACTTTCCAAACAATTTTTTGTTTGGAAGGCCAATGATAACCACGTCTTGCAAAGAATTGTTGTAATAATTCTTTCTTTCTCTCTTTTTCTTCATTAACATCATTTTTCCTGGAGAATACAATGTTTCTCAAACGGTGGAAGAATTTCTTGATGTTCATTCTGGTATGTAAGAATGAATCTTCGATCTTAGTCAGCACTAATATTGTCCTGGGTGGCCGTCTTCCACCTCGAGCTAGCAGCCCAAGGTGATCTTCGATCTTAGTCAGCACACGAAAGCAACAACTGATCCATCCATTTTTAAATCACTTTTTCTTGAGGTTAAAGACAGATACAATACATACACTCCGCTTTTTACTGATGGCTCAAAGATCGGGGACCGGGTAGCATCTGCTACCGCTGTACCCGAGGGAGATCTTCAATCCAGACTCCCAGACAAATCTTCCATATTTTCTGCGGAATTGACGGCGATTTTACTTGCTCTTGATTTCGCGAAAATATCTTGGAGAAAGCAATTCATTTTATTTTCCGATTCATTATCTTCACTACAAGCTTTGTACAACATGAAGCTTGAACATCCACTTATCCGCCAAATCATGGAGCTACACCATATTTTACTTTCGTCTGGCAAGGACATTATTTTTTGTTGGCTACCCAGTCATACTGGTATCAAGGGCAATGACAGGGCAGATAGTGCTGCCAAGGCCGCCCTGGATCTGCCAACTTCTCATTTTCCTGTTTGCTATCATGATTTTAAATCATCCATCAACTCATTCATCTCCGATACAATGCAGATCCAGTGGGATCTGCTCACAGATAATAAACTTCATGCTGTGAAACCGACTCTGGGCGAATGGACTCCTGGCTACAGACATGTACGCCGGGATGAAGTTGTCCTTAGTCGATTGCGCATATTGCGCATTGGACATACACGACTAACGCATTCGTATATGCTCAAAGGTTAGCCGCGTCCATGGTGTATTCCATGCCACAGCGCATTTTCCGTGCAACACATCCTACTGGACTGTATCGATTTTGCCGATATTCCGATACAATGCAGATCCAGTGGGATCTGCTCACAGATAATAAACTTCATGCTGTGAAACCGACTCTGTGCGAATGGACTCCTGGCTACAGACATGTACGCCGGGATGAAGTTGTCCTTAGTCGATTGCGCATTGGACATACACGACTAACGCATTCGTATATGCTCAAAGGTGAGCCGCGTCCATGGTGTATTCCATGCCACAGCGCATTTTCCGTGCAACACATCCTACTGGACTGTATCGATTTTGCCGATATTCGAGGCAAACACTTCAGTGTTACTTCACTTGCGGAGTTATTCCGGGTGGAGAATATTGAAGGTTTGTTTCACTTTCTACATGAAACTGGCTTGTATCGGAAGATTTGATTTCATCATTGTATACATGTCTCTCATTTCTCTAATTTTATACACGTTTATCATTTATATTGTTCATCATATTAATATTTTTACCTTAATCACATCTAGCATACTATTTTACTATTATTTTTATTCTTCATTTACATTGCCCGCAGGTCACCCCTGACCTTGACGCGGTCTGCGGGCTTAATCTTGGAATTGCCATCGCAATTCCTAGGGATTACGGTTGCAATTCCCAGAGAACTAACAAGGGGTGGGTTTCCTAAGGACTAACTGGGTTATATATGCATGCACTAGCTATTGGTGCATGCACATATTACCTAAACACCCCTTGGTGACTCGTAGGTACTCTATGCATTCCCGCACAAAGGTAGGTACACTTACCTTTGGGCGTGTGTGTGTAGGGGAACCTGGCTGGCCGTTTGCCGTGGCCTGCGACCCGGACGTTTTGGAGGAAGGGATCCTGGTGGGTGAGTGTCTTGCGTGGCTGGCAGAATTCCTGGCCAAGATGTCGCGCATTACTACAATACACCACTTCGGCCCTGACTTCAAGACAAACGGGAGGTCCTTGGGTGAGCACGCCCAATGGGATTAATCGGCTTCTGTGGCACCCGGTGCTGGAGTCGTGACTGGAGCATATTTTTTTTTTGTTTTTGCTTTGTTTTGTGATTATTTCATATATACGTGAGTACATTATCTTGTTCCCTTTTACATTGTGTGACCAGTCCACGGCTCTAGTAGGTGTCGCGGTTTAGTGCTACACGAGTGAGTTATTTGTCTTGCTCAAGTATATCACTATGTATCCTCGGTGTGCGGTGCGGAGACCCGCACCATTAGCACATCCCCTTGTAGGGCTCCATGGAGGGTGGGGAACATAGTGATGAATATACCGGCCTACTGATATGAATCGCCAAAAAAAACAAAAAACTAACCTCTTCACAAGTATCCATAAACCCAGTTGATTGGAAGGCTTCGGACTTCACAAAAGTCGTCTAGCCAACACTGTTCAGCTGGCCCATCTAAGAAACGGACACGACCTGCAGAATTCAATTTTCTGTCTACTCCATCTGATTTCCCTCAACGAACACTACAACATCAAACAGAACTACAGCATGTAGCCACTTGGCCTCGATTCCTTGTGGTCCATGCAACTGACACTGACAAGCCACTTGACAAATTGTCTGTCTTTGTTTTATCAAAGATACTGAATAGTGTGGCAGGGGAGCCCAAGAACTTGAAACGGTTGCGCTCTGGTGACCTTCTTATTGAAGTTGACAGAAAGAGTCATGCAGAGAATCTACTGCTTTGTACCAAGTTCTTGGATACCCCTGTCGACATCCAGCCGCATAAATCTTTGAACAGTTGCAAGGGAGTTGTCCGATCACCGGAGTTTGCTCATGTAAGTGAGCAAGAGTGATCGAACAACTCGAGCCACAAGGAGTTGCTGATGCTCGAAGGATTAATAGAAAAGTGAACGGACAACTAGTCCGACTAATACCTTCATTCTAACTTTCAACCTGACAGAACTACCAAAAGAACTTAAACTAACCAGATGGTTACTCGTCACAGTTGACCCATACATACCAAACCCGTTGCGCTGTTACAACTGCCAACTGTACGGTTACCACAAAGACAGATGTAAGAGAGATCTTGCATGTGCACGCTGTGGCATTGCCAAGCACAGTAATGAAAACTGTGTGGAGGCCGAACATTGTGTCAACTGTAATGGTAACCATTCGGCATATTCGAAAGACTGCCCGAAGTGGAAGATCGAGAAGGAGATAGTTCGCGTGAAACACACACAACATATCATTCCCTGAAGCCAGGAAGATTGTTGAAATACCAACAACTCCTATCCCTGGCTTTTCTTACGCTTCGGCTGCAGTCTCTCGCAAGCCCAGCAGAAGTATTTCAACCCAAACGGACGTTTCTTGGAAACCAGCTGAACAGCCCTCTATAACGTGGACCTATAATACGCCACACTACAAGCCTTCCACATCTAACTAGTCCTGTTAAAATCAGAACTAGATAATCTTGTCTCTCAACTCCCTTCGCCTTTCATTCTCCTTGGCGATTTTAACGGACATAACATGCTTTGGGGTTGTAAAGACACAAACAAAAAGGGGGAACTTATTGAAAATTTTCTTTCCGATCACAATCTCAGCATTTTTAATGATAAATCGAGCACATATTTACATCCCGCAACCGGTTCATATTCCTCTCTGGATTTAACTCTGTGTCATCCTTCTCTGTATTTAGACTTTACGTGGAAAGTTGGTGACGACCTATGTGGGAGTGACCACTTTCTTGTCTTCTTGCAGAGTAATGGACCACCATCCACTGACGGAGTCCAGAGGTGTAAATTACATAAAGCCGATTGGGACACATTTCGCAATATGTGCATGATTGAACTAGATTTTGATCGCTTTCGAGATGCGGAAGATCCACTAGAACACTACGTTTCCCTTTTACACGATATTGCAGAAAAGACAATACCAAAAACCTCGGCAAAGCCCAAACGTGTCAATAAACCATGGTTTGACGAAGAATGCAAACAGGCAATGACTGCTCGTAAGCAGTCTATTCGTCAAATTAATAATAACGCAACAGCAGATAATTTAAATGCTCATAGAATTTTTAGAGCGAAAGCTCGACGCACAATTAAAGCTAGCAAGAGAAAGACTTGGAGATCTTTTGTCTCCAAGTTGAATTCGCGATCTAAAATGAAAACAACATGGGACATGATTCGTAAAATAAAAGGTAAAGGTAAATCAACTTCTATCAATCACCTCAACAAAGCAGGACATAAAGTATCTTCCAAAACAGACATTTCAAACACATTAGCAGATACCTTCTCCAAGAGCTCCTCATGTGATAACTATTCTGAGGAGTTCTTGAAGGTGAAATCTGAGCAAGAGAAAACTAAACTTAATTTTAATTCAGAAAATTCAGAACATTACAACGCTCCTTTCTCTATGAGGGAATTAAAAGCTTCCCTCGAGAAAGCACATGATACATCAGCAGGCCCTGATGATATCCACTACCAACTGCTTAAACATTTACCTGAACACTCTTTAGACAACCTCCTTGAAATATTTAATACCATTTGCGAACAAGGCGTCTTTCCGCCCTCATGGCGGGAAGCTACAATCATACCTGTTCCCAAGCCGGGCAAGGATCACACCGACCCATCAAGTTACCGTCCCATCGCACTTACTAGCTGCGTCTGTAAAACCATGGAACGAATGATTAACGACAGGCTTGTCTGGTTTCTGGAATCCAATGGACTGATATCTGAGTATCAATCTGGATTCCGTCGCCAGAGAAGCACTGCCGATAATCTGATTAGACTCGAAGCATTCATTCGAGACGGGTTTGTTAATAATGAGCATATAGTTGCCATATTTTTTTACCTAGAAAAGGCATATGACACGACGTGGAAGTATGGGATTATGAAGGACCTTCATGACCTCGGTCTGAAGGGTCATCTCCCTGATTTTATTTCTAATTTTTTGAAAGACAGACAATTCCAAGTCCGAGTCGGTACAACCCTTTCTGATCCCCATGAACAGGAAATGGGTGGTACCGCAGGGAAGTATATTGTCTGTTACCCTTTTTAGCATTAAACTGAATAATATTGTAAAATGCCTGCAACCAGGTGTTGACTGTTCTTTATATGTCGATGATTTTTTAATATGTTACAAATCAAAGAACATGCATACTATTGAGCGCCAATTACAACTGAGCCTCAATAGAATAAACAAGTGGACCACAGAAAACGGCTTTAAGTTTTCGAAATCTAAAACTAACTGCATGCATTTTTGCAAAAGACGCGGTCTTCACCCTGATCCCGAGCTTAAACTGGGAACACATCCCATCCCAGTTGTTCGGGAGCAGATATTTCTTGGTCTTATCTGTGATCCTAAACTCACTTTTAAACCACATTTACGATACTTGAAAGCTAAATGCCAGAAAGCACTCAACTTAATGCGAGTGGTAGCAAATCATGACTGGGGTGCAGACCGAAAGGTGCTGCACCGCCTTTACATCGCACATGTTCGCTCAAAACTAGACTACGGATGCACTGTATATGGGTCTGCCAGTAAATCCGATCTTCGGACGCTCGATCCAATACATCACCAAGGCTTACGACTCTGCCTGGGTGCATTCCGTACGTCTAACGCACAGAGCTTATATGCGAAGCAAATGAACCTTCTTCTCTCCACGACAGACGCACCAAATTATCTTTGCAATACGCCACTAAACTACATTCCAATCCATCTAATCCAGCTTATAACACGGTCTTTCATCGAACTACAGATGCTGTATTCGATAAGAAACCAAGCTTCAAGCCACCATTCGGCAAGAGAATGGATTCTTTGATACACGATGCTGGCTTGGATCTGGATCACATTGCCAAATACGCTGTTCCAGATACTCCACCGTGGCAGTTGGAGCAGCCCAAGGTGATCTTCGATCTTAGTCAGCACACGAAAGCAACAACTGATCCATCCATTTTTAAATCACTTTTTCTTGAGGTTAAAGACAGATACAATACATACACTCCGCTTTTTACTGATGGCTCAAAGATCGGGGACCGGGTAGCATCTGC
The DNA here is from genome assembly GCA_029237695.1 of Conchocele bisecta. Taxonomy (NCBI): domain Eukaryota; kingdom Metazoa; phylum Mollusca; class Bivalvia; order Lucinida; family Thyasiridae; genus Conchocele; species Conchocele bisecta. The sequence goes on from CM055271.1 coordinate 99,506,253, forward strand.
TGCCGCTGTCCCCGAGGGAGATCTTCAATCCCGACTCCCAGACAAATCTTCCATATTTTTTCGCGAAAATATCTTGGAGAAAGCAATTCATTTTATTTTCCGATTCATTATCTTCACTACAAGCTTTGTACAACATGAAGCTTGAACATCCACTTATCCGCCAAATCATGGAGCTACACCATATTTTACTTTCGTCTGGCAAGGACATTATTTTTTGTTGGCTACCCAGTCATACTGGTATCAAGGGCAATGACAGGGCAGATAGTGCTGCCAAGGCCGCCCTGGATCTGCCGACTTCACATTTTCCTGTTTGCTATCATGATTTTAAATCATCCATCAACTCATTCATC
>CM055271.1:99507102-99533401 GCA_029237695.1 Conchocele bisecta
ACCAAATCACCTTTGGCACATTGACACTAATCATAAACTTATTCGTTGGCGGCTGACAGTTGCTGGCGGGATCGATGGTTTTAGTAGATTTGTTACATTTTTGTACTGTACTGACAACAATACAGCTGTAACGATACTTAATTGCTTTCTTACTGGCGTTGACAACTATGGTCTTCCAGAAAGAGTTAGGTCTGACAAAGGAATGGAAAATATTGCAGTAGCCGACTACATGGTAGCAAAGAAAGGAAGTGGCAGAGGGAGTATGATTACAGGCAAGAGTGTGCATAATCAGCGCATAGAAAGACTTTGGCGTGATGTCTATGTTGGAGTGCTCTCATATTATTATGCTTTGTTCTACTTCATGGAGGATGAAAGTATATTGGACTCGTTAAATGACAATCATATTGCCGCTTTACACCACACATTCATACCCAAAATAAATGAGACACTACATATCTGGAGAGAAGCATGGGCAGGTCACAGGATGCGAACAATAAAATCGTCACCACGTACCCTATGGTTTGCTGGTCAGCTTCAAAATCCCATTGGTATATCAACGTCCGACTTGAATATTATGGTGTAGAAGGATTGGTTAATGTTACTAATGACATGCCTCCTGAAGGAGAAAGGCCAATCATAGCATCGAGGAGAGGTGATATCAGTGAACAGTGTCAACAGAAACTAGAATATGACGTGCCCTCGACATGGGTTTCAACAAACTTTGGAATTGACGTTTATTTAAAAGCTCTAGACATTATCCGAAGCTATTCAAATGAAAACATTGCATAACTGTTTTGCCTTTACAGCATTTATTTTGTCAGGCAAATATCATAACTCATCCCTTTCACCGCTAAGTAATGGGAATGGCATCTTCAATGTCATAGTTCCGTCTATTCAAGTATTCATAAATGGGTTGCTATTGCCAGAAAAATATTGAAGAATGTCACCGTTTTGGAGGGGGTGGGGGGGGATGGAAAATTGTCGCAAACAGTGCATATCCCGATGAGACCGTTCGTTACAAGTCAACTCTATACCGTTTGATAACAGAGCTCTGTTGAAAGGGTTATACACATTAAATAACTGCATTGACTGCAAACCACCAATATTTTCCAATGTTCACACTTGTATAAATGACATTTATAAAAGTATGTTTCTGTATCATACTTCCCTGTATATGTTGCTATACGTGACTATAGGTCCAAATTCCTTTCCAAACTTCAATTTATTATCCCACACTCAGTACTGCACTTTACACTTACCCTTTGACAGGTGCCCGGTGTCCGCGCATGCGCGGTAGGAAGCCTCCTCTTTATTTGGAAACTTCAAGAAGTGAGTACTCTATTCTGAATTTCCAAGTTTTTGTGACTTCTAAGGCAGTCTAGGGTCGCGGATATTGTTGTTTTACGACAATATAGGTCTTTAGATTGCTGGCTCAACCTTTCTGAACGTTTTGGTCGCGGAAATTGACGAAATTTGAACTTTTTTTCGCGCTTTTCGTGACGTGACCACGCGGGTGACCGTTAGCCGTGGGGTACCAGTACTCGCCGGTTTTGAAAAAATATATATTTTTTTTTTTTATTTTTTTTTTGAAATTTATTCGCGTGGTACCTTGTGAGGGTTACTATGGGTAAGGGTGATCCTCCCAAAGCAGTGGCCGGCCAGAAAACTCTGGGCTGTGGCCACAAGTCGGGAACATGGGATTCGCACGAAATCATATGTTTCCGTTGTTGTCAAAAACAGAATGGCTGTTCACAGGATAAGCCATGCTATGTTGCGGCTCTTTGGGGGCCGAAAACATGGTCGCAAGCGCTATCAATTCGCTCTTATGCAGATAAGAGGAAGGTAGCCCTGGGCAGGATAACGAAACTTAACGTTTCGAAGTCCACGCCCAGTTCGCACAGTTCCACACGTTTCGAATGGTGACGGGGTCACGGTTCTGGATTTCTCGCAACCCACTGAACCGGCTCTGGGTTTATCGCAACCCACTGAGCTCCTTCGTACGCAGGGTACCCTACCGCAAAAACCGTACACGGCATCCGGCCAGCAGAATTTGCAACAGGGCGACTCGGCTCTGGGTTTCTCGCAACCCACTGAGCAGGTTCTGGGTTTGCCGCAACCCACTGAGCCACGTCAGGGTGTTCCACCGGACTCCGGACACCGGACACCAGACACAGGCCATCGGCCACCGGACATTGGCCATCGGCCACCGGACACCGGACAATACCGGGAATGTCAAGGCTATCGATGCACATGGTGGCGACCACATCGATACCACTGGCTATGCCACGGGGGAATGTAGTAATATTCCACCGGACACCGGCTACCGGACACCGGCTACCGGACGCCGGACACCGTACGGGTTGGTAGCTCTAGGGCAGGGTCTAGGGCTACCAGGTCTCCGTCTAGTGGGGAGCGTTCTCGGACACGTTCGCCACATAGACATAGCAGACGCAGAGCGACCAGCAAGAGGTATATATCTCGATCTAGTTCCTCTTCTGGTAGCTCGTCGAGCAGTCCGCTGGCGTATAGATCTAGTAAACACAGACAGGAGTCTAGATCACGCCAGTCGAGACGAGATCGCCGTAGGCGGCATGAGAGACATAGGTCTCGTTCCCATTCAGATGATGACAGAGCGTCGTCAAGGAGCAGACCAAGGGCTTGTTGTCCTCCATCACCATGATGATGGAGGACTTTACTAAGCGAAGTATGCCTAACGTGCCCACGGTCAGCGACGTGTCACCAAGATCAGGTGGATACGGTCGTACCGCAGTCGACGGCACAATGCGAGGATGCTTTTGAGCTTTAATTTGAGCTACCAGGGGGTAGTGAGGACTGTGAGGTGGCTACCTCTCTAGGGAGGATAGTGCGCATACCATATTCTGAGGCAATACAAGCGGTATACCAGTATCTGCCTCAGGAGGTTTGTCCGCCGCAGCCGGCGGCGGTACCAAGGGCGAAATCTCTCTGGGAGGCAGACAAGGTTATGTCCACCAAAGAGATGCACAGGCTCCCACAGTCACCCACAGTAGGGGCGCTGTTGGAGGACTTGGCCAGGGCTCAGGGGTCAGAATCCAAGAAAGTTGGAACGCTGACCCCCAACAAGAGTTTTTTGGCACAAAAGGGCTCAAGTTTTACACCGCACACACGAAACTTGGCCCATCAAAACACCAGGCTTGGATGAGGACGCCCAAAAGATTGGGGTCTCTAAACCTGCCTATCCAAAGTCATCAGAGGTCCTGTTAGACTCCTTGGATGCAAGGGCGAGGTCTCTGGTGGCAATGGCCTCCCATACAGACTTGTTTCTTGGAGCGGCCAGGGCAGCTATTGAAGCAGGAGACTCCCGAGCGGTGGAGTCACTGTTACATTCATCCGCCAGAGCGGCGAAGCATGCTATGGCGACAGCGCTGACGATGTCGGCGGACATCGTACTGTCGAAGAGGGATGCGACTCTGGCAGTATCCTCTATCCTGCCAGGCAGGGTAGGGATACGCTGAGGGCAGCACCACTCCAAGCAAAGACACTTTTTGGGGATATGTGTGCCCAGGTGGCAACGGCTGACGCTGCCGAGAGGCAGAATCAGCAATTGGCTAGGCTAGCGATGGCGGCACAACCCAGGGGTTGCCGGCCAGCAGACAAGCAGGTAAAAGGGGAGGTGTTAAAGCCTCGGCTTCACCTGCCAATCCCCACAACTTCCGGTACTGGCGGGGGGGGGGGTTTCAAACAACCTGTAGCGCCTATTCCTCCACCCCAAAACAAACGGGTAGAGGTAGAGGAGTGCACCTCGCGGTAGGAGCAGGGGAGGGGTTTCTCCCGTGGGAAGCCTCGTGGGGCTTCATGCTAGGGATGCGCGGGGCGTGGAGCGTTCGGGGGAATGGTCCATTCCAGACTCCTACCGGCCGGTATGAGGGAGAATATCCGAATTCCTTCCGCAATGGAAGGACATTACGGATTCCAAATGGGCCATTCAGGTGGTGAGCAAGGGACACTTTATTCCCTTCCACACAACAACCCCCCTTGAGATGGTTTCCGCCGAAGTGGGAACCATACAAGAATTCGCTAAAAAGGCAAGCGCTAGTGTCAGAAGTGCAAGCCTTGTTAGCGAAAAACGCCATCGTGGAAGTAGGAGATTGGCTATCTCCGGCTTCTACAGCAGGCTTTTCGTTGTACCAAAACGAAACGGCAAGCTGCGCCCCGTATTAGATCTGTCGGCTCTGAATCTGTTCATTCAGACAGATCATTTCAAGATGGAAACGACCCGGTCGATACGACGCACTATACGGGTAAACGACTGGGCCGTATCCATCGACCTACAGGACGGTTATCTACATGTACCGATGTGCGCGGCATCTCGGAAGTTCCTACGATTTCTTTCGGAGGGCCGAGTATATCAGTTTCGTGTCCTACCCTTTGGGATATCCACGGCACCAAGGGTGTTCACGAAACTCATGGAGATAATCGGGGCAGAAGCCTGGACGACTGGCTCCTGCACGATCAGTCGAGGGACACCCTACTGCTCAATCTGAGGGTGTTCTGGGGGCTGATAACGATGTTGGGACTCATCCCCAACATAGAGAAGTCAGAACTGATTCCGACTCAGGACTTCTGCTATGTGGGGATGAACTTCCTGACCAGTCAGGGGATAGTGAGACTGCCGGCAGACAGAGTGGAAAGGACGCTGAAATTGGTTTTCAACGTTCTGGACACGATATTGTCTGACGGCAAGGGAATTTCTGTCACTGCTGGGGGTGCTGAATTCAGCAGCAGATCTTCTTTGTCTGGGTCGGCTACACTTACGACCCCTACAGTGTTTCTGCTGTTTCACTGAAACCGCACTATCAATCGTTAGAGATCTCGATACCGCTGTCAGGACAGTTCAAGCGTCATCTCAGACGATGGGCTCGACGGACGTGGTATCAGGAAGGGGTTCCCATGGCCACGTCGGATCCCGAGGTGGTGCTCACAACGGACGGCGTCCAACTCGGGTTGGGGTGCACATCTGGAGCCTCTGGGGCTGATGTTCTCGGGGATTTGGGCAGAGGAGTCGATCGGGCTCCACATCAATATGCTCGAGCTAAGAGCAGTATCGCTAGTTCTAGTGGAAGCACTACCCCACGTCAGGGGAAGTCTGTTCAGGTGGCCACGGACAACACTACGGTGGTGGCTTACCTGAACAGGCAGGGAGGAACCCGGTCGATAGACCTTTGCCTGAGACTCGGGAGTTGTTGCTATGGTGTCATCGGAACGGCATGGTGCTGGTGGCAAGGCACATTACAGGCAAGTCCAATATTCTGGCGGACTACCTGTCGCGGGGGCGGGGGGGTTCCCCTGTTCTTACCGAATGGAGCTTACAGAGAACAGTAGCCCATGCGGTAATCAACAGATGGGGGCAACCCATGGGTAGACCTGTTCGCAACCAGGTTGAACAACCAGCTACCCATGTATGTGTCGCCAGTGCCAGATGCCAGGGCATGGGCGGTCGACGCAATGTCCTTGTCGTGGAACCGAGTGGACGCATACGCGTTTCCGCCATTCGCTCTACTGACACAGGTCTTGCAGAAGATCCGCCTGTCGGACTGCAGGGTGACGCTGATAGCTCCATGTTGGCCGAACCGGAGTTGGTTCTCCAGCCTCATAGAGCTGTTAGTAGAGCGCCCGGTAGTTCTACCAATGTCGCCCGGGATTGTGTCACAGCACTCGGGCAAGACATATCATGCAAATCCGGCCATTCTGAACCTACACGCCTCCGCGACTATCAGGAAGGGTATCAGAAAGGACGGATTTTCTCGACAGGCTGCAGAGATCATTGCCAAGGCAAGGCGTCCCTCCACGACAGCCTGTTATGACGCGAAGTGGAACGTCTGGGTTAATTGGTGTCAGCGAAGGCCAATTGATCCAGTCAGTCCCACTATAGGAGACGTGGGCGAGTTCCTCAGATATCTGTTCGAAGAGAGGAAAGCGTCAGCGTCAACTATTAAGGGCTACAGATCCGCTTTGGCCAGCTGCTTTAGGTTTAGTGGTTTAGTAGGTACTGACCACAGATTGTCGGCAATGATTTCCTACTTTTCCCGGGAAAGACCACTATCTAGGTCAGTTGCCCCGAAGTGGGATCTTACAGTAGTGCTATGGGCTCTGACGCAAGCTCCGTACGAGCCCATGGCACACAGCTCGCTCATGGACTGGTCGATAAAGACTGTTTCTCCTCGCCTTCGCTTCAGCGAAAAGAAGAGGAGAACTGCATGCTTTATCGATAGACGGTGGGAATCTAGTGTTGACTAAGGATTCCGTGACCTTCTGTTGCGAGGCTGGGTTTCTGGCTAAAACCCAGCTTCCGGGACAAGCACCGCGGCCGTTCGTTATTCCGGCGCTGGCTAAGGCAGGCAAAATAACAGCGACCGAAACTAAGTTATGCCCAGTCAGGGCAATCCGGCACTACATCTCAATGACCGATTCGTTGAGAGGTAAGCGCACAAAACTATTTATCCCGTGCACCGGTAATCAGGACCTGTCGAAGTCGTCAGTGTCCAGATGGATCTCGATGGCGATAGCGAGAGCGTATCAGTCGTCATCGGGGAAAGCGCGGAAAAGATTGAACGTCAAAGCACATGAGGTAAGAGCAGTGTCTACCTCATGGGTTTTTCTCAATGGTATGCCTGGCGGACAAAAATTATGGCAGCGCATCATGAGATCTCAATCAACGTTCGCCCAGTTCTATTGCGCAAGCTGACCGCGCAGAGCGCAGATATCTACAAATTGGGTCCCTTGGTCCCGGCCGGCAAGGTCGTTGCGAGCAGGGAGCCTAAGGTGTAGAGGACTCACATGGAGTCTCTGTTAGCATGAACCAGTGGATCCGGGTCATGTTAACAGGATAGGAAGGGTCATAATTAATTTTGGAACATTGTCTAAATTACGAGTAATTTCACATGACCAATTAAGGCCAATTTGAACAAGTATTGGATTCTTAATATGTTTTATCATGTACCTAGTATTGTAAAGTCCGGGTGCACTAACCGTACTATTTAGCAGCACACTGGAAGCCAGTCATAACAGACATCCAGGGTCCTGGGTTAAGGCTTATATATTAGTACTATGACATAATATTGCAAGTATGCTAAGACTAAGACATTATATTGTAAATATGCTACCACCATGACATTGAACAATGGCGGTTATTGACATTCAAAGTTGCCCTGTTATTACCGTTGCATGTATGCATCACATTGTTACTCATATGCGCACTGGACAATTTGGATTGTGTATAGGAGTGTATTAGCAGCAGTGGGCGAAGCTAGTGAGGGCAGGCCAGTAGACACGACAGCGGTTCCGAGGGCTCCGACAGTCAACTGGGGGCCGAAAAAGGGGGGGGGGTGCGTCAGTCGAGAGGGCGCATCTCAGTTCTACGGATTTGAGGTTAGTAGAATCAATTAATTATACCCAAGGTCAGTATTCACAGCGACAGGTTTATTTAGAGAATCACTTTATTTCTGTATCAGCCTTCCCACCTACTAGACGAATTCTAGCAACATATACAGGGAAGTATGATACAGAAATCAGAATTTTTCTAAGTAAAATTAGTTTCTGTGAATACTTACCTGTATATGTATTACACACCCACCTCCCGCCCCGCAAGGTAGTTGGTTTCCGTCATAAAGAGGAGGCTTCCTACCGCGCATGCGCGGACACCGGGCACCTGTCAAAGGGTAAGTGTAAAGTGCAGTACTGAGTACAGAAAATTATACAGAATCCGGAACTGTTGGTCGTTTCCTGATCTGTCCAATCAGTATCACAAACACGTCGACACAATGTTGAAAGAAAAGTAAAATGAGACCATACAGAGGCTAAAATTAATGACAACACGTGTATGACCTGACCAGACAGTGTGTATAGGAATGCATGCTAAGCTGGGGTAACGCTGGTCGCAAAGGTATTTCATTCCATTTTTCATGTAAGGTGACATTTCAGAAATGTAACGAACCATGGGCGGATTCAGGGTGGGGGGGGGGCGGACCCAGCGCCCCCCCCCCATAAAATTCGCAGAGTAAAGATTGTTTACAAGTTACAAGGCACGTTTCATGCCAAGTGCCATGTATTCCATGTATTTTTCGGTCGTTGTCTTATTGTATCAAAATTTAAACGTCTTCAATCAGAAATCATGTCTAAACATACTGTGACAGTGTCAATATTTTTGCTCCAAAATGCGCCAGAACGCAGGAAATGCGATGTAGATTTCAAAAAAAATCCGGGGGGGGGGGGGGGAATTCCTTCGCCCTCCTCCCGCACCCCCTAGCACTATCCCGATCTCCGCTCGGTCGACTATTTTGCAATACTTGACTATATTAACAGTATAGTCAAGTATTGAAAAATAGTTACGCCCACCCTAACCCGAAATCCTGGATCCGCACATGTGAACGAGTATGATGCAAGAATGATGGATTAGTCACCTATTCCCCGGGATGTATTGTCCAGGTTAAAATCATATGTGCATTTCTCTGAGTTTCTTTAGCAGACACGATAGAGATCCATGACGTCAAAGACGTTATTTATTTGGAAGCATTTTACACCATCCTATTTCATGAACTGGCATATCTCAAACTGTGGACCCATTAATATCCAAACGTACCTGTGACTTTTACATGCTCACCCCTATGCTGCACGTTGGCTTTTTATACCGACGTTGTGGTTCTCGACTTCCTAGAAAGGAATGGAATGGAATGGTGCTTAACGGCCCATCAACACAAAAGAGTATCATTTTGGGCCAAGCAATGTAAATGAAGAATAAAAATAATAGTAAAATAGTATGCTAGATGTGATTAAGGTAAAAATATTAATATGATGAACAATATAAATGATAAACGTGTATAGAATTATAAAATTATAGAAATTAGAGACATGTATACAATGATAAAATTAAATTTTCCGATACAAGTTAGTTTCATGTAGAAAGTGAATCAATGGAATGGAATGGAATGGAATGGTGCTTAACGGCCCATCAACACAAAAGAGTATCATTTATGGCCAAGCAATGTAGATTTAGAATAAAAAGAATAGTAAAATAGTATGTTACATGTAATAATCAATCAGATGATAAGGTAAAAATATTAATATGATAAATAATATAAATGAACAACGTGTATAGAATTATAAAAGTATAATAATGAGAAACATGTATACAATGATAAAATTAAATTTTCCGATACAAGTTAGTTTCATGTAGAAAGTGAAGCAAACCTTCAATGTTCTCCACCTGGAATAGCTCCGCAAGTGAAGTAACATTGAAGTGTTTGCCTCGAATATCGGCAAAATCGATACAGTCCAGCAGGATGTGTTGCACGGTAAATGCGCTGTGGCATGGAATACACCATGGACGCGGCTCACCTTTGAGCATATACGAATGCGTTAGCCGTGTATGTCCAATGCGCAATCGACTAAGGAAAACTTCGTCCCGGCGTACATGTCTGTAGCCAGGAGTACATTCGCCCAGAGTCGGTTTCACAGCATGAAGTTTATTATCTGTGAGCAGATCCCACTGGATCTGCATTGTATCGGAGATGAATGAGTTGATGGATGATTTAAAATCATGATAGCAAACAGGAAAATGAGAAGTTGGTAGATCCAGGGCGGCCTTGGCAGCACTATCTGCCCTGTCATTGCCCTTGATACCAGTATGACTGGGTAGCCAACAAAAAATAATGTCCTTGCCAGACGAAAGTAAAATATGGTGTAGCTCCATGATTTGGCGGATAAGTGGATGTTCAAGCTTCATGTTGTACAAAGTTTGTAGTGAAGATAATGAATCGGAAAATAAAATGAATTGCTTTTTCCACGATATTTTGGCGAAATCAAGAGCAAGTAAAATCGCCCTCAATTCCGCAGAAAATATCGAATATTTGTCTGGGAGTCTGGATTGAAGATCTCCCTCGGTGACAGCGGCAGCAGATGCTACCCGGTCCCCGATCTTTGAGCCATCAGTAAAAAGCGGAGTGTATGTATTGTATCTGTCTTTAACCTCAAGAAAAAGTGATTTAAAAATGGATGGATCAGTTGTTGCTTTCGTGTGCTGACTAAGATCGAAGATCACCTTGGGCTGCTCCAACTGCCACGGTGGAGTATCTGGAACAGCGTATTTGGCAATGTGATCCAGATCCAAGCCAGCATCGTGTATCAAAGGATCCATTCTCTTGCCGAATGGTGGCTTGAAGTTTGGTTTCTTATCGAATACAGCATCTGTAGTTCGATGAAAGACAGTGTTATAAGCTGGAATGGAATGGAATGGTGCTTAACGGCCCATCAACACAAAAGAGTATCATTTAGGGCCAAGCAATGTAGATGAAGAATAAAAAGAATAGTAAAATAGTATGTTACATGTAATAATCAATCAGATGATAAGGTAAAAATATTAATATGATAAATAATATAAATGAACAACGTGTATAGAATTATAAAAGTATAATAATGAGAAACATGTATCAATGATAAAATTAAATTTTCCGATACAAGTTAGTTTCATGTAGAAAGTGAAGCAAACCTTCAATGTTTCTCCACCTGAATAGCTCCGCAAGTGAAGTAACACTGAAGTGTTTGCCTCGAATATCGACAAAATCGATACAGTCCAGTAGGATGTGTTTGCACGGTAAATGCGCTGTGGCATGGAATACACCATGGACGCGGCTCACCTTTGAGCATATACGAATGCGTTAGTCGTGTATGTCCAATGCACAATCGACTAAGGACAACTTCATCCCGGCGTACATGTCTGTAGCCAGGAGTCCATTCGCCCAGAGTCGGTTTCACAGCATGAAGTTTATTATCTGTGAGCAGATCCCACTGGATCTGCATTGTATCGGAGATAAATGAGTTGATGGATGATTTAAAATCATGATAGCAAACAGAAAAATGAGAAGTTGGTAGATCCAGGGCGGCCCTGGCAGCACTATCTGCCCTGTCATTGCCCTTGATACCAGTATGACTGGGTAGCCAACAAAATATAATGTCCTTGTCAGACGAAAGTAAAATATGGTGTAGCTCCATCATTTGGCGGATAAGTGGATGTTCAAGCTTCATATTGTACAAAGCTTGTAGTGAAGATAATGAATCGGAAAATAAAATGAATTGCTTTCTCCAAGATATTTTCGCGAAATCAAGAGCAAGTAAAATCGCCCTCAATTCCGCAGAAAATATCTAAGATTTGTCTGGAAGTCTGGATTGAAGATCTCCCTCGGGGACAGCGGCAGCAGATGCTACCCGGTCCCCGATCTTTGAGCCATCAGTAAAAAGCGGAGTGTATGTATTGTATCTGTCCTTAATCTCAAGAAAAAGTGATTTAAAAATGGATGGATCAGTTGTTGCTTTCGTGTGCCGACTAAGATCGAAGATCACCTTGGGCTGCTCCAACTGCCACGGTGGAGTATCTGGAACAGCGTATTTGGCAATGTGATCCAGATCCAAGCCAGCATCGTGTATCAAAGGATCCATTCTCTTGGCGAATGGTGGCTTGAAGCTTGGTTTCTTATCGAATACAGCATCTGTATTTCGATGAAAGACAGTGTTATAAGCTGGATTAGATGGATTGGAATGTAGTTTAGTGGCGTATTGCAAAGATAATTTGGTGCGTCTGTCGTGGAGAGAAGGCTCATTTGCTTCGGCATATAAGCTCTGTGCATTAGATGTACGGAATGCACCCAGGCAGAGTCGTAAGCCTTGGTGATGTATTGGATCGAGCGTCCGAAGATCGGATTTACTGGCAGACCCATATACAGTGCATCCGTAGTCTAGTTTTGAGCGAACATGTGCGATGTAAAGGCGGTGCAGCACCTTTCGGTCTGCACCCCAGTCATGATTTGCTACCACTCGCATTAAGTTGAGTGCTTTCTGGCATTTAGCTTTCAAGTATCGTAAATGGGGTTTAAAAGTGAGTTTAGGATCAAAGATAAGACAAGAAATTTCGCTCCCGAACAACTGGGATGGGATGTGTTCCAGTTTAAGTTCGGGATCAGGGTGAAGATCGCGTCTTTTGCAAAAATGCATGCAGTTAGTTTTAGATTTCGAAAACTTAAAGCCGTTTTCTGTGGTCCACTTGTTTATTCTATTGAGGCTCAGTTGTAATTGGCGCTCAATAGTATGCATGTTCTTTGATTTGTAACATATTAAACAAGAAACGAGGCAAAGCCACGAAGGCCAGGTTTTTTCCAAGCATGGACACTTGGATAACGTAATTATACCCACTTTTTGTAGACTAGATGGCCGTGGCCAGCATGTCGCGCCTTGGGGCGAGGCATGGACACTAAAAAAATAGATATAGTAGATGGAAAAACTTTAACGAAAAAACTTTAACCGGACACTCGGACGTACGGACGGACGGACGGACGGATGGACGGACGGACGGACGTATGCCAAAATGCCGACGATATCGCGCTTTCCGCAAGCGGGTGCGACAATGATGATAAACACCCATGTGAAGTATCAAGGTAATGGGTGAAGCAGTTGCAGAGATATAGTACACGAAAAAACTTTAACAAATAAATTCAAAGTAATTCGACCTTGACAGTGATCACAGGGGCCGCACAGTTGGGGGTTAGAATGAAAATATGGACGATGATAAACACCAATGTGAAGTTTCAAGGTAATGGGCGAAGCAGTTGCAGAGATGTATAACGAAAAAGTTTTAACCAAAAAATTTAACCAGACGTACGTTAAATTTTTTTTTAAGAATTTATGCTATTTTTAGAGGGCGGCCATCTTGGATTAGCGATGACCTCCATTTTAACAAATCTGAAAAAACTTTAGCAAAAAAATTCAAAGTAATTTGACCTTGACATTGGGCACAGGGGCCGCACGGTTGGGGGTTACAATGAAAATATGGATGATGATAAACACCCATGTGAAGTTTCAAGGTAATGGGCGAAGCAGTTGCAGAGATATAGTACAACAAAAAAGTTTTAAAACCAAAAAACTTTAACCAGACGTACGTTAAAAAGTTAACGTTGAAAAATGGGTAAGTCAATTACGTAGAAATAATAGGTGAAGGTAAAAAAAAATGGTCACATTGTTGGATAGTTGTATGTGGTAGGCACCCCTTGGTTATGAAGCTGTGAAAGTTTGGTGGTCCTAGGTGGTACAGTACCAAAGAAATGGACTTAAACACAAAACTTAACATTGTAAACGCGAAAACTTAACATTGAAAATGGCTAAGTCGACTGCGCGGAAAAAATGGTGAAGTTAAAAAAAAAGTAACATGTTGGATAGTGATATGTGGTGGGCACCCCTCGATTATGAAGCTGTGAAAGTTTGGTGGTCCTAGGTGTACAGTACCAAAGAAATGGACTTACACGAAAACTTAACATTGTAAACGCGAAAACTTAACATTGAAAATGGCTAAGTCGACTACAGCGGAAAAAATGGTCAAGTAAAAAAAAAACAGTAACATGTTGGATAGTGATATGTGGTGGGCACCCTTTGATTATGAAGCTGTGAAAGTTTGGTGGTCCTAGGTGGTAAAGTAACAAAGAAATGGACTCAAACACGAAAACTTAACATTGAAAATGGCTAAGTCGACTACGCGAAAAAATGGGTCAAGTTAAAAAAAAAGTAACATGTTGGATAGTGATATGTGGTGGCACCCATTTGATTATGAAGTTGTGAAAGTTTGGGTGGTCCTAGGTGGTACAGTAACAAAGAAATGGACTCAAACACGAAAACTTAAACATTGATTGTGGACGCCACCCGCCGCCGCCGCCCGCCCGCCCGCCGCCGCCCGCCCGCCGCCCGCCCGGCTTTCGCCAATCCAATAGCCTGGATTTTTTTTCAAAAAACCTGGCTAAAAATCATCGACATATAAAGAACAGTCAACACCTGGTTGCAGGCATTTTACAATATTATTCAGTTTAATGCTAAAAAGGGTAACAGACAATATACTTCCCTGTGGTACACCCATTTCCTGTTCATGGGGATCAGAAAGGGTTGTACCGACTCGGACTTGGAATTGTCTGTCTTTCAAAAAATTAGAAATAAAATCAGGGAGATGACCCTTCAGACCAAGGTCATGAAGGTCCTTCATAATCCCATACTTCCACGTCGTGTCATATGCCTTTTCTAGGTCAAACAATATGGCAACTATATGCTCATTGTTAACAAACCCGTCTCGAATGAATGCTTCGAGTTCTAATCAGATTATCGAAGTGCTTCTCTGGCGACGGAATCCAGATTGATACTCAGATATCAGTCCATTGGATTCCAGAAACCAGACAAGCCTGTCGTTAATCATTCGTTCCATGGTTTTACAGACGCAGCTAGTAAGTGCGATGGGACGGTAACTTGATGGGTCGGTGTGATCCTTGCCCGGTTTGGGAACAGGTATGATTGTAGCTTCCCGCCATGAAGGTGGAAAGACGCCTTGTTCCCAAATGGTATTAAATATTTCAAGCAGGTTGTCTAAAGAGTGTTCAGGTAAATGTTTAAGCAGTTGGTAGTGGATATCATCAGGGCCTGCTGATGTATCATGTGCTTTCTTGAGGGAAGCTTTTAATTCCCTCATAGAGAAAGGAGCGTTGTAATGTTCTGAATTGTCTGAATTAAAATTAAGTTTAGTTTTCTCTTGCTCAGATTTCACCTTCAAGAACTCCTCAGAATAGTTATTACATGAGGAGTTCTTGGAGAAGGTATCTGCTAATGTGTTGGAAATGTCTGTTTTGGAAGATACTTTATGTCCTGCTTTGTTGAAGTGATTGATAGAAGTTTTACCTTTACCTTTACCGTTTATCTTACGAATCATGTCCCATGTTGTTTTCATTTTAGATCGCGAATTCAACTTGGAGACAAAAGATCTCCAAGTCCTTCTCTTGCTAGCTTTAATTGTGCGTCGAGCTTTCGCTCTAAAAATTCTGAGCTTTTAAATTATCTGCTGTTGCGTTATTATTGATTTGACGAATAGACTGCTTACGAGCAGTCATTGCCTCTTTGCATTCTTCGTCAAACCATGGTTTATTGATACGTTTGGGCTTTGTCGAGGTTTTTGGTATTGTGTTTTCTGCAATATCGTGTAAAAGGGAAACGTAGTGTTCTAGTGGATCTTCCGCATCTCGAAAGCGATCAAAATCTAGTTCAATCATGCACATATTGCGAAATGTGTCCCAATCGGCTTTATGTAATTTCCACCTCTGGACTCTGTCAGTGGATGGTGGTCCATTACTCTGCAAGAAGACAGGAAAGTGGTCACTCCCACATAGGTCGTCACCAACTTTCCACGTAAAGTCTAAATACAGAGAAGGATGACACAGAGTTAAATCCAGAGAGGAATATGAACCGGTTGCGGGATGTAAATATGTGCTCGATTTATCATTATAAATGCTGAGATTGTGATCGGAAAGAAAATTTTCAATAAGTTCCCCATTTTTATTTGTTTGTGTCTTTACAACCCAAAGCATGTTATGTCCATTAACATCGCCAAGGAGAATGAAAGGTGAAGGGAGCTGAGAGACAAATTATCTAGTTCTGATTTTAAACAGGACTGCAGATGGTGGAATGTAGATAGAACATAACGTAATAGTCTTGTGCATCGGAACACTAACGGCCACAGCCTGAAGATTAGTGTCAAGATTCACGAGACTATGTGGGTGCTCAAATTAATTAACGAGGATTGAGACTCCACCAGATGCGCGTTCAGCGTTATCTGAACACTTACTGTATAATACATGTGATTTAAAAATGTATCGTCAACTTTCAGGAATGTTTCCTGAAGACAAACAGCAATGGGGTTGTGTTGAGTTAATAAAATTGTTAATTCATCACGATTTGCTTTAATTCCTCGACAGTTCCATTGGATAATAGTATCCATGTTTTATGTAGGTGGAAGTATGGGTTTGCGGGGTGGAACAGGTTTGGCAGTTGGAATGTCAGAAGACTCTTCAGTCTCCATCGAGTCCAACGACTCAAACCTGTTCTTCAGTGGAATGGGGCCGTCTGCCCCCTTCTGCGATCCAGGGTCATCAGACCCTTTCTGTGATCCAGGGTCATCAGACCCTTTCCTGGGCGGTTTTGTAGGGATCCTCTCCATGGCAGTGGGCCTACCCCCGAGTGGTAGTGGAGAGGCCGACCTGTCATCCGGCCCTTGCCGTGATCGCAGAGGAGACACGGCCATGATTTGTTTTAAGGTCTTTTTAGCCCGACCTTTAGGGCTTTTGGAAGGCGTGACCTTTGAGGTTTTGCCATCCGAAGAAGGTTTTGATGTTGAGGCCTTTGGGCTCTTGCCTCGGTGAGATTGTGTAGATGAGTTAGATGTGGAAGGCTTGTAGTGTGGCGTATTATAGGTCCACGTTATAGTGAGGTGTTCAGCTGGTTTCCAAGAAACATCCGTTTGGGTTGAAATACTTCTGCTGGGCTTGCGAGAGACTGCAGCCGAAGCGTAAGAAAAGCCAGGGATAGGAGTTGTTGGTATTTCAACAATCTTCCTGGCTTCAGGGAATGATATGTTGCGTGTATGTTTCACGCGAACTATCTCCTTCTCGATCTTCCACTTCGGGCAGTCTTTCGAATATGCCGAATGGTTACCATTACAGTTGACACAATGTTCGGCCTCCACAGTTTTCATTACTGTGCTTGGCAATGTCACAGCGTGCACATGCAAGATCTCTCTTACATCTGTCTTTGTGGTGGCCGTACAATTGGCAGTTGTAACATCGCAACGGGTTTGGTATATATGTATCAACTGTAATTAGTAACCATCTGGTGAGTTTGAGTTCCTTCGGTAGTACAGTGAGGTTGAAAGTCAGAACGAAGGTATTGGTAGGGACTAGTTGTCCATTGACTTTTCTACTAATCCTTCTGGCATCAACGACTCCTTGCGGTTTGAGTTGCTCGATCACCTCTTGCTCAGTTACATGAGCAAACTCCGGTGATCGGACCCCCCTTGCAACTGTTCAATGATTCATGTGGCTGAATGTCGACAGGAGTGTCCAAGAATTTGTTGCAGAGAAGTAAATTCTCTGCATGGCTCTTCCTCTCAACTTCTATGAGAAGGTCACCAGAGCGTAAACGCTTCAAATTCCTTGGCTCTCCTGCCACACTATTCAGGATCTTTGACAAAACAAAGACAGATAATTTGGTGAGGGGTTTGTCTGAATCAGTTGCATGGACCACAAGGAATCGAGGCCATGTGGCTACATGTTCTTGTTCTGACTGTTTGTTGGGTTGGTCTTGTTAGGAAAACGGGTTTCGTTGTCAGGTAAAACATTGAATTCTGCAGGTCGTGTCCGTTTCTTGGACGGACTAGCTGAACACGGTTGGCTGGACGACTTTGTGAAGTCCGAAGCCTTCCAATCGACTGGATTAATCGATAATTGTGATGTGGTTTGTTTTTTGTTTTTTTGGCGATTCATATCAGTAGGCCGGTATATTCATCACTATGTTCCCCACCCTCCATGGAGCCCTACAAGGGGATGTGCTAATGGTGCGGGTCTCCGCACCGCACACCGATGATACATAGTGATATACTCCAGCAAGACAAATAACTCACTCGTGTAGCACTAAACCGTGACACCTACTAGAGCCGCGGACTGGTCACACAATGTAAAAGAGAACAAGATAATGTACTCACGTATATATGAAATAATCACAAAGAAAAAAAAAAAAATATGCTCCAGTCACGACTCCAGCACCGGGTGCCACAGAAGCCGATTAATCCCATTGGGCGTGCTCACCGAAGGACCTCCCGTTTGTCTTGAAGTCAGGGCCGAAGTGGTGTATTGTAGTAATGCGTGACATCTTGGCCAGAAATTCTGCCAGCCACGCAAGACACTCACCCACCAGGATCCCTTCCTCCAAAACGTCCGGGTCGCAGGCCACGGCAAACGGCCAGCCAGGTTCCCCTACACACACACGCCCAAAGGTAAGTGTACCTACCTTTGTGCGGGAATGCATAGAGTACCTACGAGTCACCAAGGGGTGTTTAGGTAATCTGTGCATGCACCAATAGCTAGTGCATGCATATAACCCAGTTAGTCCTTAGGAAACCCACCCCTTGTTAGTTCTCTGGGAATTTCAACCGCAATCCCTAGAAATTGCGATGGCAATTCCAAGATTAAGCCCGTACACCGCGTCAAGGTCAGGGGTGACCTACGGGCCCTTTTTGTCGAGCCCGCTTGCGGAAAGCGCGATATAGTCGGCACTTTGGAGTACGTACGTACGTACGTACGTGTGTCAGTTAATGTTTTTGGTTAAAGTTTTTTGGTTAAAGTTTTTCGTTATACTATATCTCTGCAACTGCTTTGCCCATTACCTTGAAACTTCACATGGGTGTTTATCATCATCTATATTTTCATTCTACCCCCTCCCGTGCGTGCGGCCCCTGTGCCCAATGTCAATGTCAAATTACTTTGAAGTTTTTGGTTAAAGTTTTTGGTTAAAGTTTGTTGGTTAAAGTTTTTCGTTATACTATACGTCTGCAACTGCTTCACCCATTACCTTGAAACTTCATATGGGTATTTATCATCATCCATATTTTCATTCTACCCCCACCAGTGCGGCCCCTGTGCCCAATGTCAAGGTCAAATTACTTTGAAGTTTTTGGCTAAAGTTTTTGGTTAAAGTTTTTCCATGTACTATATCTCTGCACCTGCTTTGCCCATTACCTTGAAACTTGACATGGGTGTTTATCATCATGTAAAGTTTTTGGTTAAAGTTTTTGTCGCGCCCGCTTGCGGAAAGCGCGATATAGTCGGCACTTTGGCATACGTCCGTCTGTACGTCCGGTTAAAGATTTTTCCGTCTACTATATCTCTTTTATTAGTGTCCATGCCATCGGTTGTCAAAGAAATAGTTAAAAGGTCCATAAATAGCAACCCTAAAGAAATACACGACAAAATGGTTAGTGAAAATTCTCCAAACAAAAAACGTAAGGGAGTAAATGTACCTAGAAACGAAAAACAGGTAGAAAACATGAAACTAAAGGCTAGAATGGAATGGAATGGTGCTTAACGGCCCATCAACACAAAAGAGTATCATTTAGGGCCAAGCAATGTAGATGAAGAATAAAAATAATAGTAAAATAGTATGTTACATGTGGTAATCAATCAGATGATAAGGTAATGGAATGGAATGGTGCTTAACGGCCCATCAACACAAAAGACCTGTACAGACTGTTTCTCTTACTCGTCAACATCACCAGCTTTAAAGGTACGCACTCGTCGACGTTCATGAAGTGACGAAGTAAGTTGGTCGGCAGATTACCGTACATAATGTCGAACAGCCTGTTGACCACAAATTGCCTCTCTATGCGAGAAACGCTTGTGGTAACGTTTCAACTCGATCCATGTTAGGGGTGGTGGGGGCGACACTGGTGTGACAAACGAACAACAGGTAAACATACTTTAATAGTTTTTATTCATTCAAATCTATTTTAATTCGGCAACCCACGACTAAGAACACGATTCACAAATATTGTCCAAATCAACTCAAACCCTCTTGACTCTCTTGGCCATGCTCTGATAGTCGTCGTCTTCGCCTGATGCAGCAGCGGCGGCGGTGACACAGTCATCTTCAATATCGCAACGCTGGCGTTTTCTGTTGGCGTTCGATTGGCCGTGATGACAACTTTGCTCTGGTCGCGATTGAGAAACTAGGTGAGAACCAGCTTTACGAATCTGTAGATCGTATCGCTCGCGAAGACGCTAGGCGGGAAGTGCACGTCAAATTCGGACAACATTTCCTCCAGAATCTCTGGAGCGTACCGATTGTCGTCTTCGTCACTGCCGCTGCTCTGTCCATTGAACGTGGCATCGAACACGTCGTCATACAGCTGTTTCTGATTCTTCTTTATGTACTGAGTGTAGGCCGCGTCCTTCTCCAGTTTGTACTGTTCAACGTTCAGAAAGTTCTCCAGCATTGGCGAAGCGCCGCCATCGTTAGAGCGCCCGTAGATGGTCTTTTCGCCGAATGTGATGTAATAGAGCGGCGAGCCCGGATGCGTCTTTGAACCGGAGAACGCGTTGAGCAGCTCGTTGCAGCCGCTGTTGTCGAGCAGTCGTCCCGAACACTTTTTGAACACCAGTCGCTTTCCCTGTATGTCGGCGGCGAATTCGACGATGCCGCAGTTCTGAGCGTACATCGTTTCGAACCTGTTGAAGGATTCGCCAGTCGGGTTTTGCTCGAACTGGTACATGTTGTACGACGACGACGACGACGACGACGACGACGACTGGTCACACTTGGACAGGCTGTTGAAAGAGAGCATCGACAGGCG
The DNA here is from genome assembly GCA_029237695.1 of Conchocele bisecta. NCBI lineage: Eukaryota > Metazoa > Mollusca > Bivalvia > Lucinida > Thyasiridae > Conchocele > Conchocele bisecta. The sequence continues at coordinate 99,527,330 of CM055271.1, forward strand.
GTCGTACGACGGCGTGAGCTGGAGGTAGTCCAGCATTCGCATGGTGCTTACCAGTTGCAGTATCGATGACCAGCTATCCACTTTGCACTGCGACACGTATTTGAAGAGCGGCGCGTACCTGTTGAGCTTCTCGTCACGGACTTCGTTCAACACGTCTCGGCAGTAATCGTCTTCGCCAATGTCCAGTAGCTCGCAGACGTTCTTTGCGCAGAAGTTTTTGAAGTTTAGGAAACTGTTAGTCATAGCGGCTGCCGACAATGATGTGCCGTTACGAGCCATATTCTGCGTCGCGAACTTCCTGTTGCGTCCCCCGTTGTTCCGTTTCTCGTCGAAGCGACCGTACAGATATGTCTTCGACTTAAAGGATACGTGATACAGCAACTCGTCAAAGTCGTTGTAGTTCTCGCATATGTCGCTTTCGACATCGACGATCATGCCGTCGGACGAGTAGCTCTTCACCGCAATCTTCGGCATCGACGTAGACTTGTGAATGGTGGCCGGCGACATCGTGAAACCGGACTTGTTTTCCAACAGAGAGGTTCGAACACGGAGGAAGACGTCGCTGACGGACATTTGCGAAAAGTTTGACTGCTCGTACAGGAGAACCGATCTCAGCAGGTACATGAGACTCTCGGAGAGCAGCACGTTCGTGAAACCCTTGTCGTACATCTGGCCGACACGGTACACGTTCCTGATCTCCGACTCGACGCTGTTCACGTTAGACACCGAGTCGGCACCGTCGTCCAGTTCTCTGCAAAATTCGTCGCAGGTGCCGATAGCGTCGTCAATAAGCGAGCAGATGTGCTTCATGCATCGTTCCGCTCTGCCCTCGATGTTATGCACCGTCGTCGCAGTCTTTTCGGCATACGCGTTCAGCTCGAGTTGATAGCTGTCTTCGAGCTGCTTCAGCAGATCGGAGTGATGCTTCTCCCACATGACCAGGTTGGTGCCTCTACTGCCGCCGGCGTTATCGCTGACAGAGTCGGACGACGTTTGCCTGCGTTTCAGATTACCGAGCGGACCAGTCCTGTTGAAGGCAGTAGACGTGTAGAAACACATGACGGCGCCCATTCTCTCTTTCTTCGAAGATGAGGCGGCGACGCTACGGTAAGAGCACAGTAGCGATGGTGTCTGTACCGCGCAGACCTTCTGGAGACACGACCGACAGCAGGAACGATTTTTCACCCTGGCGAAGAACGTGCATGCCGTAAATAGACTCGTCAGCCAACTGACGTTCCCTTAGAAGGCACTGGGAAGTTCGCCAAACGGATTCGTGTACGGCTCCAAACATACTACGATTGGTTTTCCGTCAGGTGTCACCTTCTTGGTAAGACGTCGGGCGTTGAAGCACGAACCCATATCCATGACCATAAGCAGCTGAAACAGCGTCTTCTTCTCGATCGTCTCCCTGAAGTCGGGGTCGGATAGTATCACATGTGGTTGCTTGCCATTTGTCGTCGCGTCGTCCACTTCCAGAGTGCGAGACAGATACAGCTTCAGCGCGCCAACGAGTAGCTCTCAACGTTGGCGTCGCTGTCTGTACGAATCGACTTGATCTGCCCGTCGAACAGGTGGTTGATGTTTTTCATGTAGTCTCCAGACGGTTGCTTCTCGTAGCCGATGAACAGCTGCGTCAGCGTCAGCAGCTCTTTCTTGATGGCGCCAGTCACTGCAGGAGACATGCTGACGTTACACGACTCTCCGCATGCAACGTAGCCATCGAATCTCGCGACGAGGTTGTTCGGCAGAGACACGACGTGATTCGACCCGATGGCTCCGAAGCGCAGTTGTTTTGGATCCGACTGCTGAACGAGAACAAACGAGGCCTGCGTGAAGAAGATCACAGTGTAAGCGTCGTCCTGCATGTACTCGTTCGTGTCCGTGTCGTCGTCGTCCTGCTGCTGCAAGTGGTGCAGTACTGATTTCTTCATGTCGGCGTAGACTTTGGAGTAGGTGCCACCTTCAGCATTCGGCGGCGAAGCATAGAAGTCGTCGAACATTCGCATGGCCTTGTTGTCTTCGCCCGGTATCAGCAGAAAGGCGTACTGCAAGAAGCTGTCGAGCAACGGCACCTTTTGGTGTCTCAGCTTGTGTTCCATGAAGACGTTCTTTCCTGCAAACATCTGCGGCAGGAAGATCTAAGTCGGTATCATCATGAGATTAGGAGAGTACGCCGAACGGAAGGCGTCGCCGTACAGGCACTTCGCAAAGTCCGACTGGTCCACGTCGCTCTTGTTGACTCGAAGCAGGAAGCCTCATTGATGGCCACGGATTTGCCAGTCAGAACACTATCGATCTGTTTCTTGTTGTCTTCGGTATTCATGTTTGTTGGATGAGTTGTTGAGAGGTTGTGATCAGACATGCCAAGTCGGCTCTATTTATACTGCCGCCACAGGTTCAGCAGCATTAACATTATTATTTTGTCTAGTCACGTGTTTCTTCAATATTGGCTTGGCCGCGGAGTATGGCACGTCGTCGGCCGTGATCTGCTGCGATTGGTGAGACTGCAGTACTGGCTTCATGAAATCACCGTACTCTCGCTGACCGGCAAAGTTACACACGACCTGCTTCTGAAGGATCATGGCATCGGCATACTGCGAGTTCTGCAGCGAGCCAAGCTTGATCTTCTCGTTGTAGCGAATGTTCGTGAGAATCGTGACCATAGTCCTCATGTTTAACGCGTTGATTCGCTTCTCGTCCATGGAGAGATTCGGGTCGCGTAGGTCATCCTTGATGAGTTTCATTCGTTCTAGACACTGCATCTCGAGATTGTCGACGTCCACCTCTTCCATCAAGATCTGCGGACCGAAGTCGTCTGTTCCGCCGCGATTGCCCGATGATATCAGTTGCTGGCATTCACCGCTCGGTTGCGTGGTGTCATCGTCAGTCGTGTCGCCGTCGTACATATTGATCACGGGCACGGTCAACTTGGGCTGTTTGTGGTGGTGACAACGCGTCGTCCAGCGGAACGGTAGCAGCAGAATCTCGCAAAATCGTTTACACATCATGATGAGCGATAAACTCGCACACACGGTCAACGTTGTTGAAATAAATATTAAAGAGCGCGATCAAATGGGATGAAGTGAAATAAAAAAAAGCATCCATGGATAACGAAAGCATCTTCCAAGATTCGTCGCTTTTCGACAAACCGTATCTCGGATTACCGTCATCGAACAAGCCGGTCCATCGATAGGGCAGAGTCTATCTCACGAAACCGTACGGGTCTCCGAGGGATGCGAGCAGCACGCCTACACAACAGCAGCAGCACGTCAATAGCTACTCGACACCTCGCCGAGAACACGACACGCCAAACATGGACGTGTCAGACATCTCGAAGATTCCTACGTTCAACAGTTCGACTGACAACGAACGGACTGTGAGCGTGCATGCCACCCGGTGACAATCTAACGGAGTGCACCGGTAGAGGTACAGCTGGTTTTCAAATGGGAAAGAAATAAGCGCACTTCAAAGCAGAGCTGCAGCCGTGACCTGGGTGCCACGTAGCACGCAGTAATGCTACTGACACGCCGAGAACACGACACGCCAAACATGGACGTGTCAGACATCTCGAAGATTCCTACTCAACAGTTCGACTGACAACGAACGGACTGTGAGCGTGCATGCCACCGGTGACAATCTAACGAGTGCACCTGGTATAGGATACAGCTGGGAGGGTTTCAAATGGGAAAGAAATAAGAGCGCACTTACAAACGCAGAGCTGCAGCCGCTTCCCGACCTGGGTGCCAGCGTAGCGTCTTATTTCGAGAGCTACTGCGATAACCCTGAGAATCGCCCAGAACAGATCCCACTGAATGATGACGAAGAATACGACGACGACGAAGACAAATCATCGACGGCAATCTGCATTGTAGTCGATCCCGTGGACATGAATGATCGTGAACAGACCGTGAGAAGACTAGTAGAGAGCGACGACGACGTTTTGCTGCGTGGCTTGCCACCCATGATGAGCAACAGTCATACTTTCGCAGTGAAACGCGTGGTCGCGGACGGGAATGGATTTGATCGCAGTATAGCTTACCTGACGTTCGGCATAGAGAACAAGTACCAGTTCGTACAGAATGCAATGCATCGCTTCATGGGCAATCGGAATAACGATGACGCTTTAGACAAGCGCTGTCGCGAGAACTCCGACGAGCCCAACATGAAGACGTACGCCATACGACACCTGATGCATAAGCATGCTGGTGAACCGACCGAGATGGAAATACACGTCGCAGCCATCATGCTCGAGACACCCATATACGTCTTTGGATCGGCCGTCAACGACAAGCCCAAGGTATATCGACCGGACGTATTCAGATCACAGCGCGCTCTGGTGCTACAGTCCATAAATCGCAAAGGCAAACCGCATTTCCAACCGGTAGTGAAGTACAGTGCGCTATGCGATCACGGCGAGTGGGCCGAAGAGCAGGAAGACGACGCCGTGCTAGTACCGTCCAGCAGCAGCGATAGTGATAGTAATAGTAGCAGTGAGTATTCTTCGTCTACGTGGGAACAGAATACGGAGAAGAAGAGGAAGGATACAAAACTGAAGAAGATGAAGCAGACGAACAGACGCCGTCCGGCTGGAGCGAATTGTTCGTTGACGTAAGCAGCGAATTACCGCCAACCAAATATGTTTACGACCCCGGACAAGACGACAACACCGCTCACCTATCCGTAACTTTCGAAGCCACCGATGGGTTGTCCAAAGCGGATAGCATCGTCGAGGACCTCAATGAAGTGTTTCGAGACAAATGCCAACCGAAGGCGAGGCTTCCTAGCATATTTCTCGACTCGCAGGCTCCGTGTCAAGTTACACTGGAGAATTTGCTAAACGAGCAAAACTATTTCGTGCTCGTCGACATATTCAACACGCACCCAGTGATGCTTAAGACAAAGGATGTGTTGCGTCATCTCAAAGAGGTAATGCGAAACACTGCCCAGTCTCAGCTAGAAGACGCCGGTGAGCTGAGTAATCCTGCCGCCAACGAGTTGAGACGTGCGGAAATTAAGATTGTCACAATATTCATTGTTGGGTATATAGGTATATATGGTTTGCTGGACACTGGACACATAGGTGGTCAAATACGGTAGTGTACATGTATGTAGTGAGTGAATATCTACTGGGAGATACATGTTGACATTCCTGTGTATTGGTTTTTTGAGTGGTCAAGCAGGTTACCTGTGTGTTTGGACATGTGCATTGTACATGAGTTGAAGTGGGGTCATTGTGGACAGTGGACATTTGAATCTCGACTAGGCAACAACAATACTTGTATTAGAGACAGCAGACTGAGTTATCCAACTGTAAGTACATGTGCATTAGTTTTAGTGACATGTAGTTTGTGTGTGAATTGTGTGAATTGTGAATATGTATTTTTACTAGTCAAAGGCTTTGTGTAATTTTATCTGAAGTTCAAATGAGTTATTATTTTACTAAAGTGTTATTAATATTCTCAAATATGCATTCGCCTAAGATTGTGAAATATTATACCAGACTTCACAGTAAATGAATTGTTCATTCATTGACACTTTAGTAGAGTGGCTAATTGACACATATCTGAGGATTGTTTTTTTTAAAAGATATTTTCTTTTTGGACATACATTGTAATTCTGGAATTTTTGCTAGAAGATAGTTTTGTATTGTACAGGTGGTTTTTGGGTGTGGCCGTGCTACGGGCATGTGAGAGCAGCGAGGCGAGGAAGCGAGCCTGCATGTGCATTGTTGAGACCGTTTGTTCCTGGGCTAATATGTAAGAACTTTCCATTATTACGTTTCCATGAGTGGGGGACTATACTCTGAGGCCGGACCTTACACTACCTGCGTGGAACATTACGTGTCCTGTGTGGACTGTGAATGGCCTGTGTGGACCATTCCTTGTCCGATGTGGAACAATATTTGACCTGTGTGGAACATTTGTCCTGTGTGGACCGTTACTTGTCCTGTGTGGAACATTGTCCTGTGTGGACCATTACTTGTCCTGTGTGGACCATTACTTTTCCTGGGTGAACCAATACTTGATCTGTGTGGAACATTACGTGTCCTGTGTGGGCCGTGACTTGTCCTGT
>CM055271.1:99533901-99699045 GCA_029237695.1 Conchocele bisecta
GCCATCCTTGTATCAGTTCAAGCATGGCCAGCAACATGAACATATCATTCAACAGCAGCAGCAGCAGCACAGAAGACTGGGATGAAGAGATACGAAGAGACCCGTCACCTTCATTTGCGATACGGGGTCGACCGCAGCTGCGAACAACTCACCGGTTCCTGCTCAAATGTCGCAGCTGCGGTTCGAGAGACTGTGAAGAACATGTCGGATACCTGCAGCGTGTTGCGGACTACGACAACGATCAACATCGAATCAGCAAACCTTGATCGCCACCATGATGGCATCAAAAAGACAACGGCCCTTTTGAGGGCCACAGCATGCACTCACGAAAGAGAATTACCGTTGCGGTTGAGACGTATTGTTCAATCAATCTTGATAGTTGTTGTTTTTTTTAATTCGGTGACGTCACGAACGTCTTACGTAATAGATATATCAGTGGCTAATTTGCACTAGCTATTCAGCTCAGCCTCTGTAGCTCAGTGGGTAACGCGCTGGACTCTAGGTCCGTCGATCACGGGTTCGAATCCCGCCAGAGGCAAACAATAGGCACGATGCATGCCTAACCCAGGGCTAGATCATTCCGCCGTGCACAGGTTGCGGGATCATCTATCTCAGGGTGAAATGCGTTAGGGCCAAAGCATACACTCATGAAAGAAAACTTTATGCAATAAAATGTCTTCACCGTTCACGCCTTGAAACTGGGGGGCCAAAAAAAGGGGTGGGTCTTTTTCAAGTGGGTGGGGGGGGGGGGTCAATTTCTAGAAAAACTCCCATTGACACTATCAATCAGATGATAAGGTAAAAATATTAATATAATAAACAATATAAATGAAAAACGTGTATGAAATGAGAAACATGTATACAATGATAACATTATATTTTCCGATACAAGTTAGTTTCATGTAGAAAGTGAAGCAAACCTTCAATGTTCTCCACCTGGAATAGCTCCGCAAGTGAAGTAACATTGAAGTGTTTGCCTCGAATATCGACAAAATCGATACAGTCCAGTAGGATGTGTTGCACGGTAAATGCGCTGTGGCATGGAATACACCATGGACGCGGCTCACCTTTGAGCATAGTCGTGCAATGCGTTAGTCGTGTATGTCCAATGCGCAATCGACTAAGGACAACTTCATCCCGGCGTACATGTCTGTAGCCAGGAGTCCATTCGCCCAGAGTCGGGTTCACAGCATGAAGTTTATTATCTGTGAGCAGATCCCACTGGATCTGCATTGTATCGGAGATAAATGAGTTGATGGATGATTTAAAATCATGATAGCAAACAGGAAAATGAGAAGTTGGTAGATCCAAGGCGGCCCTGGCAGCACTGGCAGCACTATCTGCCCTGTCATTGCCCTTGATACCAGTATGACTGGGTAGCCAACAAAATATAATGTCCTTGTCAGACGAAAGTAAAATATGGTGTAGCTCCATCATTTGGCGGATAAGTGGATGTTCAAGCTTCATATTGTACAAAGCTTGTAGTGAAGATAATGAATCGGAAAATAAAATGAATTGCTTTCTCCAAGATATTTTCGCGAAATCAAGAGCAAGTAAAATCGCCCTCAATTCCGCAGAAAATATCGAAGATTTGTCTGGAAGTCTGGATTGAAGATCTCCTCGGGACAGCGGCAGCAGATGCTACCCGGTCCCCGATCTTTGAGCCATCAGTAAAAAGCGGAGTGTATGTATTGTATCTGTCCTTAATCTCAAGAAAAAGTGATTTAAAAATGGATGGATCAGTTGTTGCTTTCGTGTGCTGACTAAGATCGAAGATCACCTTGGGCTGCTCCAACTGCCACGGTGGAGTATCTGGAACAGCGTATTGGCAATGTGATCCAGATCCAAGCCAGCATCGTGTATCAAAGGATCCATTCTCTTGGCGAATGATGGCTTGAAGCTTGGTTTCTTATCGAATACAGCATCTGTAGTTCGATGAAAGACAGTGTTATAAGCTGGATTAGATGGATTGAATGTAGTTTAGGCGTATTGCAAAGATAATTTGGTGCGTCTGTCGTAGAAGGAAGAAGAAGGCTCATTTGCTCGACTATAAGCTGCGTGCATTAGACGTACGTAATGCACCCAGGCAGAGTCGTAAGCCTTGGTGATGTATTGGATCGAGCGTCCGAAGATCGGATTTACTGGCAGACCCATATACAGTGCATCCGTAGTCTAGTTTTGAGCGAACATGTGCGATGTAAAGGCGGTGCAGCACCTTTCGGTCTGCACCCCAGTCATGATTTGCTACCACTCGCATTAAGTTGAGTGCTTTCTGGCATTTAGCTTTCAAGTATCGTAAATGGGGTTTAAAAGTGATTGTTTTGGAAAACTGTGTCTGCGCCTAAAGTTAGGGAAATAATTGCAAGTATTTGTGTATACATACATAACATATAAAATGGTGATGGTGTCTTTTGGGGGACACCCCCCCCCCCCCCACCACTGGCGCCCCTCGGTAATATTTTCATGGCGTTTGGTTTGTTTGAGCACTCATCAGAGGGGTGCTGGTGGTGGGGTCCCTTGTAGGTCACCAGCACCTATAAAATAAATACATGTTCTGTTTGTGCATATTTTCGTTCATCCGGAAGATCTAGCGGACACTCGTCGCCAGGTATTTGTGAGATTTTTCTTTTTGTCGATAGTTTCCGTAAGTATTTAGATTGAGGTTGAATCTCATAATGGTTTATTTATTAATATATTTTTTTAGGGGCCCATCTTAACAGGGAAAACGTATGAACCAGACTATTTTATGTGAGCTATTACAGTGTTAGCAAATGCAGTTTTTAATTGTCTTTGCCTGCTGCAATTGAGTTAATAGGCATGATGGGTAATTTTTATTTTATGTGCTAGTCTGAGAATATAAATGTAAGTGTTTGTGGGTGTTGTTAGAATATAAACAAAAAATATTTTTGGCATATTGCTAAAGGAGGCAATGGTTTTTTTGTTTTTTTTTGCATTTAACCAATTATTTGAAATAAAAAATGTCTAATTTTGGCATATTGTTGTAGGAGGCAATTGTTATTGTTTTTGTTTGTGTCATTAGTCTTGATTGTGGTTGTTTCATTTATAATTTATACAATTTTGTGGCTTCTTGTTGCATTGTGTTGTTTGTGGTGCCCATAACCAAATTAATTGAATTTGGTTGGTAGCCTAATTTTTGACAGCTAGAGGATCATTAGTCTTCTTTTTTTTTTAATATCGTTAATGGGGAAGTGAAATTGATTTTATCCCGTCAACACAGTGCGTATGTGCCGTGAAACACGGTGCCGTGAAACATTTTTGATATCCAGTCAATACGACCCAATCACTGCGTATGAATATGTGTTTCAATAATGCTTTAGAACTACTTTGACACAGTAACCTTTGACATTTAGGTGAAGTCTTGTAAACAAAATGATACGCTTGAGAAAAGCGCTGACATTTGAGATTTGGCACTTACTTATGAAATAATGTGAAATGATAATAAACAAGAGGACCATGATGGCCCTAATTCACTCACCTGACTCCATGAACACCAGAGGAGAATGTGACATTGAGTTCATGTGTTTTAAAAAAATTGTGCTATTTTTAGACGGCGGTCATCTTGGATAAAGCGATGACTCTCATTTTACCAAATCTGAAAATGCTTCACCCAAGGATCGTAACTTCCTATGAAGTTTGGCCAGCATCGGCCATGTGGTTCCTGAGAAAAAGACGTTCAAAATCTCAAATAAATGGACCTTTTGGCGGCCATCATGGATGACATAATCATCCGATTCCGACAAATATTGCGCCAGAGCAATCGCCTCATCGATACCTTCAATTTGATATATGACATGACCATATTCGGTCAAAAATAAAATTTGACCCCACGGGCCGCGCCCATTTTTGACCCCGGGTCAGGTCCATTTTCACAACTTTAAAAGAGCATTGTACATCGATTATTCCTACCAAGTTTCGTCGAAATCGGGCCAGTGGTTCATGAGAAAAAGATTTTTTAAGAATTTGTGCTATTTTTAGACGGCGGCCATCTTGGATTAGCGATTACCTCCATTTTAATAAATCTGAAAAGGCTTCACCCATGGACCATAACTTTTAAGTTTGGCTACCATGGGCCAAGCGGTTCATGTGAAGAAGAATTTTGAAATCTCTAATAAAAGAACAACCTTTTGACCTTTCGGCGGCCATCTTGGATGACATAACCATCAGATTTCGACAAAAAATGCACCAGAGTGATCGCCTCTTTGATACCTTCAATTCGATATATGACTTGACCATATTCGGTCAAAAATAAAATTTGACGCAAATTTGACCCCACGGGCCACGCACATTTTTGACCCCGGGGTCACCATTTTAACAACTTTGAAAGAGCATTGTACATTGATCATTCCTACCAAGTTTCGTCGAAATCCGGCTAGCGGTTCATGAGAAGAAGATTTTTTGAAGAATTTATGCTATTTTTAGACGGCGGCCATCTTGGATTAGCGATGACCTCCATTTTAACAAATCTGAAAAGGCTTCACCCATGGACCATAACTTTTAAGTTTGGCTACCATGGGCCAAGCGATTCATGTGAAGAAGAATTTTGAAATCTCTAATAAAAGAACGACCTTTTGGCGGCCATCTGGATGATACCATCAGATTTCGACAAAAAATGCACCAGAGTGATCGCCTCTTTGATACCTTCAATTTGATATATGACGTGACCATATTCGGTCAAAAATAAAATTTTACCCCAATTTGACCCCACGGGCCACGCCCAGTTTTGACCCCAGGGTCACCATTTTAACAACTTTGAAAGAGCATTGTACATCGATCATTCGTACCAAGTTTTGTCGAAATCCGGTTGGCGGTTCTGGAGAAGAAGATTTTTGAAGAATTTGTTTTTTTTTAAACGGCGGCCATCTTGGATTACGCAATGACGTCATTTTAACAATTTTGTAATCCCCCTACCTAAGGACCATGATCATGAAGTTTGGTGACTATAGGCCCAATGGTTACTGAGGAGAAGACGTTTGAAAATGTTCACGGACGACGGACGACGGACGACGGACACATTGCGGTAACAATAAGCTCACACTAAAAAGTACCAGAAAGAAAGAAAACAAAAACAAATTAAAATGCATCTAATTAAGAGTATTTGTTTACATTTTTGCTGCATTAACTGGCATGGCAGCCTTCCAAGTCCCCACAATCCATTGTATTTTGCTGTCTTCTGCAAGCAAGAATAAAATTGGAAAAAGCAAAAACATTGATAAATTATAAATTATACTCGAGCTTGGAAAAGTATTGCAAAAAACAAAGATGTCTGATTATTTAGATACAGGAACATTTGACATTTTATGGTACGACATTAGTGGTAGTGGCAGTGCTGAAAATGTTGGTGTTGAAGTAGTAGAGATCAGTGCTGACGTGTGTGCTGCAATGGGAATTCTGCTATGGCTATGACAAGTGTAAACACGTGTGAAAATGAAACTTTACATACCCAGACTGGCCAGAGGCAGAGTGGTGTCGCACTTCAATCGCTGACAATATCCAGAAATACGAATCAGTAATATGTCCAGTCACTATTTGCCGGAGCCACACTGAACATCAACAACTTCCATGTGTACAAACAGTAACTGTACATGCTGTTAATTGTAAAATATCTGCCCAGTGACAGTGTGTTTGAAACGCAACGAGTAAGTTGCCGCTCCAAAATCTCATGAACACACGTGTTTACACAGCTGTGTAATTATTAAATATACTTTAATATTCATGATTCTCGACATTATTAAAAGTAGAAATATGTGTACAAAAATTTGTGTGAAATATGCCAAACTACCGTGACATTAAGCGATGTTTGCTTCCAAAAGGCACAGACTTATTTTTGTGTGTGCGTAGCAACAATAAAAGTTGTGATGCGGATATCACTCTAGTCGATTCTCCGATGTTGAGGATGTGGCTGGAGTTATCTTTTGCATTTTAAAGCTATTTGTATGTGTTGACGGGATAAATAGAATAGTAGGTAAGTGCCGTGAATGGGAAAACATATCTGGCGCGGCACGGAAACGGGATGGGCTCGGCAGAGCCTCGCCCATCCCGTTTCCTAAGCCTTGCCAGATATTTTTTCCCTTTCACGGCACTAACCTACTATCCTCTATGTGTTGTTATATGGTTGTATCGAACATTAGTCTTGATTGTGGTTGCTTCATACATAATTTAATATACTTGTGTGGCTTCTATAGTTTATACAATTTATGTTAATTTGGCATTTGTGGATATTAATTCGTAAATTAATTATTGTTGCAATTGGGAAATCCTGCTATTGGTGTTGACAATTTGGGCACACCTTTTCCTATGTATATATATTGTGTAATGTTTGATTGTACTGTGCTTAGCAGGATGCTCAAGACTAAGCGTAAAACGCGGCACATGAGCAGGCCAGCGATAAGACTGATGGGACAGTGGCAACGCAACAGAGGAGGGGGAAGCTCGGCCGGCCAGTTCGTCGTCACTGTCGATGCAGGATGTAGAAGCGATAGCCACTCGGGTGGCTCGGCAAGTGATGACGCCAGATGTGGCTGAATTGGTGAGCTCTCCAATTGAAGCAAATTTGTGCGGTTTAACGAATGATGAAAGTGGTAATATTATTCCCTCAATTCCAAGCTACCACGATACGCTTGGACATCAGGCAAATGGAATGGTGCTTAACGGCCCATCAACACAAAAGAGTATCATTTAGGGCCAAGCATTGTAGATGAAGAATAAAAATAATAGTAAAATAGTATGCAATATGTGATTAGGGTAAAAATATTAATATGATGAACAATATATATATAGAAATATAAAACTGTATAGAAATATACATAGAAATATGAGACATGTATGCAATGATAAAATTAAATCTTCCGATACAAGTTAGTTTCATGGAGAAAGCGAAGCAAACCTTCAATGTTCTCCACCTGGAATAGCTCCTCAAGTGAAGTAACACTGAAGTGTTTGCCTCGAATATCGGCAAAATCGATACAGTCCAGTAGGATGTGTTGCACGGTAAATGCGCTGTGGCATGGAATACACCATGGACGCGGCTCACCTTTGAGCATATACGAATGCGTTAGTCGTGTATGTCCAATGCGCAATCGACTAAGGACAACTTCATCCCGGCGTACATGTCTGTAGCCAGGAGTCCATTCGCCCAGAGTCGGTTTCACAGCATGAAGTTTATTATCTGTGAGCAGATCCCACTGGATCTGCATTGTATCGGAGATGAAGGAGTTGATGGATGATTTAAAATCATGATAGCAAACAGGAAAATGAGAAGTCGGCAGATCCAGGGCGGCCTTGGCAGCACTATCTGCCCTGTCATTGCCCTTGATACCAGTATGACTGGGTAGCCAACACAAAATAATGTCCTTGCCAGACGAAAGTAAAATATGGTGTAGCTCCATGATTTGGCGGATAAGTGGATTTGGTGTAGCTCCATGATTTGGCGGATAACTGGATGTTCAAGCTTCATGTTGCCACTTGCGGAGCTATTCCAGGTGGAGAACATTGAAGGTTTGCTTCACTTTCTACATGAAACTAACTTGTATCGGAAAATTTAATTTTATCATCGTATACATGTTTCTCATTTCTATAATTTTATAATTCTATACACGTTTTTCATTTATATTGTTTATCGTATTAATATTTTTACCTTATCATCTGGTTGGTTGCCGCATGTGGCATGCTGTTTTGCTATTATTATTTTTATTCTTCATCGACATTGCTTGGCCGGACCTAAATGATACTCTTTTGTGTTGATGGGCCGTTAAGCACCATTCCATTCCATTCCCTGCGGTACACCCATTTCCTGTTCATGGGGATCAGAAAGGGTTGTACCGATAAAGTGAGGGGAGTGTAGTGGATCACGAGGACCTGAGGACGAATCGGCCCGAGGACGAAGTTGCCGGGCTCCGTCCCCGGCCAGATAACCACTACCGTGCGGGGACGTGTCGGTCCAGGGCCGAACGAGCGGAGGCGCGTGTCCGAACGGAGTGAGATCCTGGCGGAAAAACGGGGGGTCACGTGGGGTTGTAGTTTCCGCCATCTTGACAAAGAACATCACCGTGAACAGCAGAGACAATTAAGCGTGTTTAAATACACAATAAGGTGAGGGACAATTACTTTAATAGTTATCTGGGCTATCAAAATCGCCAATAACAAAACTGTTATTCAAAATAAAGTTAAGCTCCTGCATGGAACGTCCCGCATACACTTGGCTGCCAGACTATCGGACATCTGAGCGGGAAAACCCCCACATACGTCAATCGATTTTATTGGTCGGTTACATTGCAGATTTCCGATATTATACCTCGGAAAGAAAATGGCGACGGTGATAAACTGAAAGGGTTATGCACGCTGTTTTACAAAGATATGTTGAGAAATAACTAGTAAGGGTAGCAGTTGCATATAAATTATGAATGAAATTTGGTGTATTAATATTATTTAAACGTATTGTCAGATGATTTCGGTATCATACAGTTCACGAATGGAATGGAATGGTGCTTAACGGCCCATCAACACAAACATACAGTTCACGAAGTGTCACACTCATGCGCGTATTCGTATCGAATATTCGAGTTTTGATTTCGCTATGTGACCCAATGGGATGGGATGGAAGCCAGTCTCTATAGCAAAGTAAATAATAAATGATAAAAGTCGGATATTATTTTTTTCGCAATAAAATCAATTATTTGACTTTATTGCGAAATATATATTTTCCTATGTGAATTTAACAGGGGCGCTAAAAATATTATTTTTTTTTAAATATTTTTTTAATTGTGGACAGATTTTCAAAATCTAACTTGTTTTCTTCGTTACATCGTTTTCAAGCTATCTCGCCAGGTTTCGGAGTCAATTTCCAAATTTTTTAGTTTTTTGATCCTTCAGGATCAAAAAACGAAAAGTTTTTGAAATATTGACTCCCCATGTTAAATTCCCATAGGAAAATCGTTTTTTCGGACTAAAATCAATATTTGATGGAATTTCATCAAATATATAAGGCAACATTATTTTTATATTTGGCAGCCATCTAGGATTTCTGCTATTGGTAGTTATCTGGGCAATCAAAATCGCCAATAAAAAAACTAAGTTATTCAAAATAAAGTTAAGCTCCTGCATGGAACGTTTCATACACTTGGCTGCCAGACTATCTGACATCTGAGCGGGAAAACCCCCACATACGTCAATCGATTTCATTGGTCGGTTACTTTGCAGATTTCCGATATTGTACCTCGGAAAGAAAATGGCGACGGTGATCAACTGAAAGGGTTATGCACGCTGTTTTACAAAGAAATGTTGAGAAATAACTAGTAAGGGTAGCAGTTGCATATACATTATGAATGAAATTTGGTGTATAGACCAATCCAACACGTAGTGTGTCGCTATGCAGAATTATACTGAAACACCGGAATGCTACGCATGCGCATTAGCCTGTAGGGAAAAAGAAAACAAGGAAGTGAAATGTTGTCGTTTGCTGTCATCGTTAATTTAGCGGATTAATACGAATTACAGGCCTGCCATTTCTCCCATGTTGTGCCCGATTACCAACTTGGTGTTCATATTACCCGCATATGTGTATTGGTGTTCAAACATCCGGCAATTTGTCGACACAAATCACTACTTTGCTTTGATGTGTCGAGGTCAGAATGGAATGGAATGGTGCTTAACGGTCCATGAACACAAAAGAGTATCATTTAGGGCCAAGCAATGTAGATGAATAAAAATAATAGTAAAATAGTATGTTACATGTGGTAATCAATCAGATGATAAGGTAAAAATATCAATATGATAAACAATATAAATGAAAAACGTGTATAGAATTATAAAATTATAGAAATGAGAAACATGTATACAATGATAAAATTATATTTTCCGATACAAGTTAGTTTCATGTAGAAAGTGAAGCAAACCTTCAATGTTCTCCACCTGAAATAGCTCCGCAAGTGAAGTAACATTGAAGTGTTTGCCTCGAATATCGGCAAAATAAAATCGATACAGTCCAGTAGGATGTGTTGCACGGTAAATGCGCTGTGGCATGGAATACACCATGGACGCGGCTCACCTTTGAGCATATACGAATGCGTTAGTCGTGTATGTCCAATGCGCAATCGACTAAGGACAACTTCATCCCGGCGTACATGTCTGTAGCCAGGAGTCCATTCGCCCAGAGTCGGTTTCACAGCATGAAGTTTATTATCTGTGAGCAGATCCCACTGGATCTGCATTGTATACGAGATGAATGAGTTGATGGATGATTTAAAATCATGATAGCAAACAGGAAAATGAGAAGTTGGTAGATCCAGGGCGGCCTTGGCAGCACTATCTGCCCTGTCATTGCCCTTGATACCAGTATGACTGGTTAGCCAACAAAAAATAATGTCCTTGCCAGACGAAAGTAAAATATGGTGTAGCTCCATGATTTGGCGGATAAGTGGATGTTCAAGCTTCATGTTGTACAATGGAATGGAATGGAATGGCGCTTAACGGCCCATCAACACAAAAGAGTATCATTTAGGGCCAAGCAATGTAGATGAAGAATAAAAAGAATAGTAAAATAGTATGTTACATGTGATAATCAATCAGATGATAAGGTAAACATATTAATATGATAAACAATATAAATGAACAACGTGTATAGAATTATAAAAGTATAATAATGAGAAACATGTATACAATGATAAAATTAAATTTTCCGATACAAGTTAGTGTCATGTAGAAAGTGAAGCAAACCTTCAATGCTCTCCACCTGAAATAGCTCCGCAAGTGAAGTAACATTGAAGTGTTTGCCTCGAATATCGGCAAAATCGATACAGTCCAGTACGATGTGTTGCACGGTAAATGCGCTGTGGCATGGAATACACCATGGACGCGGCTCACCTTTGAGCATATACGAATGCGTTAGTCGTGTATGTCCAATGCGCAATCGACTAAGGACAACGTCATCCCGGCGTACATGTCTTTAGCCAGGAGTCCATTCGCCCAGAGTCGGTTTCACAGCATGAAGTTTATTATCTGTTAGTTAGTCCTTAGGAAACCCACCCCTTGTTAGTTCTCTGGGAATGGAATGGAATGGAATGGTGCTTAACGGCCCATCAACACAAAAGAGTATCATTTAGGGCCAAGCAATGTAGATGAAGAAATAAAAAAGAATAGTAAAATAGTATGTTACATGTAATAATCAATCAGATGATAAGGTAAAAATATTAATATGATAAATAATATAAATGAACAACGTGTATAGAATTATAAAAGTATAATAATGAGAAACATGTATACAATGATATTAAAATTTAAATTTTCCGATACAAGTTAGTTTCATGTAGAAAGTGAAGCAAACCTTCAATGTTCTCCACCTGGAATAGCTCCGCAAGTGAAGTAACATTGAAGTGTTTGCCTCGAATATCGGCAAAATCGATACAGTCCAGTAGGATGTGTTGCACGGTAAATGCGCTGTGGCATGGAATACACCCAATGGACGCGGCTCACCTTTGAGCATATACGAATGCGTTAGTCGTGTATGTCCAATGCGCAATCGACTGAAGACAACTTCATCCCGGCGTACATGTCTGTAGCCAGGAGTCCATTCGCCCAGAGTCGGTTTCACAGCATGAAGTTTATTATCTGTGAGCAGATCCCACTGGATCTGCATTGTATCGGAGATGAATGAGTTGATGGATGATTTAAAATCATGATAGCAAACAGGAAAATGAGAAGTTGGTAGATCCAGGGCGGCCTTGGCAGCACTATCTGCCCTGTCATTGCCCTTGATACCAGTATGACTGGGTAGCCAACAAAAAATAATGTCCTTGCCAGACGAAAGTAAAATATGGTGTAGCTCCATGATTTGGCGGATAAGTGGATGTTCAAGCTTCATGTTGTACAAAGCTTGTAGTGAAGATAATGAATCGAAAACAAAATGAATTGCTTTCTCCAAGATATTTTCGCGAAATCAAGAGCAAGTAAAATCGCCCTCAATTCCGCAGAAAATATCGAAGATTTGTCTGGGAGTCTGGATTGAAGATCTCCCTCGGGACAGCGGCAGCAGATGCTACCGGTCCCCGATCTTTGAGCCATCAGTAAAAATCGGAGTGTACGTATTGTATCTGTCTTTAATCTCAAGAAAAAGTGATTTAAAAATGGATGGATCAGTTGTTGCTTTCGTGTGCTGACTAAGATCGAAGATCACCTTGGGCTGCTCCAACTGCCACGGTGGAGTATCTGGAACAGCGTATTTGGCAATGTGATCCAGATCCAAGCCAGCATCGTGTATAAAAGGATCCATTCTCTTGCCGAATGGTGGCTTGAAGCTTGGTTTCTTATCGAATACAGCATCTGTAGTTCGATGAAAGACAGTGTTATAAGCTGGATTAGATGGATTGGAATGTAGTTTAGTGGCGTATTGCAAAGATAATTTGGTGCGTCTGTCGTGGAGAGAAGGCTCATTTGCTTCGGCATATAAGCTGTGCGTTAGAACGTACGGAATGCACCCAGGCAGAGTCGTAAGCCTTGGTGATGTATTGGATCGAGCGTCCGAAGATCGGATTTACTGGCAGAACCCATTAATAACAGTGCATCCATAGTCTAGTTTTGAGCGCACATGTGCGATGTAAAGGCGGTGCAGCACCTTTCGGTCTGCACCCCAGTCATGATTTGCTACCACTCGCATTAAGTTGAGTGCTTTCTGGCATTTAGCTTTCAAGTATCGTAAATGAAAAGGGGTTTAGTGAGTAGGATCAAAGATAAGACCAAGAAACTTCTGCTCCCGAACAACTGGGATGGGATGTGTTCCCAGTTTAAGTTCGGGATCAGGTGAAGACCGCGTCTTTTGCAAAAATGCATGCAGTTAGTTTTAGATTTCGAAAACTTAAAGCCGTTTTCTGTGGTCCACTTGTTTATTCTATTGAGGCTCAGTTGTAATTGGCGCTCAATAGTATGCATGTTCTTTGATTTGTAACATATTAAAAAATCATCGACATATAAAGAACAGTCAACACCTGGTTGCAGGCATTTTACAATATTATTCAGTTTAATGCTAAAAAGGGTAACAGACAATATACTTCCCTGCGGTACACCCATTTCCTGTTCATGGGGGATCAGAAAGGGTTGTACCGACTCGTACTTGGAATTGTCTGTCTTTCAAAAAATTAGAAATAAAATCAGGGAGATGACCCTTCAGACCGAGGTCATGAAGGTCCTTCATAATCCCATACTTCCACGTCGTGTCATATGCCTTTTCTAGGTCAAAAAATATGGCAACTATATGTTCATTGTTAACAAACCCGTCTCGAATGAATGCTTCGAGTCTAATCAGATTATCGGCAGTGCTTCTCTGGCGACGGAATCCAGACTGATACTCAGATATCAGTCCATTGGATTCCAGAAACCAGACAAGCCTGTCGTTAATCATTTCGTTCCATGGTTTTACAGACGCAGCTAGTAAGTGCGATGGGACGGTAACTTGATGGGTCGGTGTGATCCTTGCCCGGTTTGGGAACAGGTATGATTGTAGCTTCCCGCCATGAAGGCGGAAATACGCCTTGTTCCCAAATGGTATTAAATATTTCAAGGAGGTTGTCTAAAGAGTGTTCAGGTAAATGTTTAAGCAGTTGGTAGTGGATATCATCAGGGCCTGCTGTGATGTATATGTGCTTTCTCGAGGGAAGCTTTTAATTCCCTCATCGAGAAAGGAGCGTTGTAATGTTCTGAATTGTCTGAATTAAAATTAAGTTTAGTTTTTCTCTTGCTCAGATTTCACCTTCAAGAACTCCTCAGAATAGTTATTACATGAGGAGTTCTTGGAGAAGGTATCTGCTAATGTGTTTGAAATGTCTGTTTTGGAAGATACTTTATGTCCTGCTTTGTTGAGGTGATTGATAGAAGTTGATTTACCTTTACCGTTTATCTTACGAATCATGTCCCATGTGGTTTTCATTTTAGATCGCGAATTCAACTTGGAGACAAAAGATCTCCAAGTCCTTCTCTTGCTAGCTTTAATTGTGCGTCGAGCTTTCGCTCTAAAAAATTCTATGAGCATTTAAATTATCTGGTGTTGCATTGTTATTGATTTGACGAATAGACTGCTTACGAGCAGTCATTGCCTCTTTGCATTCTTCGTCAAACCATGGTTTATTGACACGTTTGGGCTTTGCCGAGGTTTTTGGTATTGTCTTTTCTGCAATATCGTGTAAAAGGGAAACGTAGTGTTCTAGTGGATCTTCCGCATCTCGAAAGCGATCAAAATCTAGTTCAATTATGCACATATTACGAAATGTGTCCCAATCGGCTTTATGTAATTTCCACCTCTGGACTCTGTCAGTGGATGGTGGTCCATTACTCTGCAAGAAGACAGGAAAGTGGTCACTCCCACATAGGTCGTCACCAACTTTCCACGTAAAGTCTAAATACAGAGAAGGATGACACAGAGTTAAATCCAGAGAGGAATATGAACCGGTTGCGGGATGTAAATATGTGCTCGATTTATCATTAAAAATGCTGAGATTGTGATCGGAAAGAAAATTTTCAATAAGTTCCCCCTTTTTGTTGGTGTCTTTACAACCCCAAAGCATGTTATGTCCATTAAAATCGCCAAGGAGAATGAAAGGTGAAGGGAGCTGAGAGACAAGATTATCTAGTTCTGATTTTTAACAGGACTGCAGATGGTGGAATGTAGATAGAACATAACGTAATAGTCTTGTGCATCGTAACACTAACGGCCACAGCCTGAAGATTAGTGTCAAGATTCACGAGACTATGTGGGGTGCTCAAATTAACGAGGATTGAGACCCCACCAGATGCGCGTTCAGCGTTATCTGAACACTTACTGTATAATGCATGTGATTTAAAAGAAAATGTATCGTCAACTTTCAGGAATGTTTCCTGAAGACAAACAGCAATGGGGTTGTGTTGAGTTAATAAAATTGTTAATTCATCACGATTTGCTTTAATTCCTCGACAGTTCCATTGGATAATATTATCCATGTTTTATGTAGGTGGAAGTATGGGTTTGCGGGGTGGAACAGGTTTGGCAGTTGGAGTGTCAGAAGACTCTTCAGTCTCCATCGAGTCCAACACTCAAACCTGTTCTTCAGTGGAATGGGGCCGTCTGCCCCTTACTGCGATCCAGGGTCATCAGACCCTTTCTGTGATCCAGGTCATCAGACCCTTTCCTGGGCGGTTTTGTAGGGATCCTCTCCATGGCCGTGGGCCTACCCCTGAGTGGTAGTGGAGAGGCCGACCTGTCTTCCGGCCCTTGCCGTGATCGCAGAGGAGACACGGCCGTGATTTGTTTTAAGGTTCTTTTTAGCCCGACCTTTAGGGCTTTTGGAAGGCGTGACCTTTGAGGTTTTTTGCCTTCCGAAGATGGTTTTGATGTTGAGGCCTTTGGGCTCCGGTCTCGGGGAGATTGTGTAGATGAGTTAGATGTAGAAGGCTTGTAGTGTGGCGTATTATAGGTCCACGTTATAGTGGGGTGTTCAGCTGGTTTCCAAGAAACGTCCGTTTGGGTTGAAATACTTCTGCTGGGCTTGCGAGAGACTGCAGCCGAAGCGTAAGAAAAGCCAGGGATAGGAGTTGTTGGTATTTCAACAATCTTCCTGGCTTCAGGGAATGATATGTTGCATGTATGTTTCACGCGAACTATCTCCTTCTCGATCTTCCACTTCGGGCAGTCTTTCGAATATGCCGAATGGTTACCATTACAGTTGACACAATGTTCGGCCTCCACACAGTTTTCATTACTGTGCTTGGCAATGCCACAGCGTGCACATGCAAGATCTTTCTTACATCTGTCTTTGTGGTGGCCGTACAATTGGCAGTTGTAACATCGCAACGGGTTTGGTATATATGGATCAACTGTAATCAGTAACCATCTGGTGAGTTTGAGTTCTTTCGGTAGTAAAGTGAGGTTGAAAGTCAGAACGAAGGTATTGGTAGGGACTAGTTGTCCATTGACTTTTCTACTAATCCTTCTGGCATCAGCGACTCCTTGCGGTTTGAGTTGCCTCGATCACCTCTTGCTCAGTTACATGAGCAAACTCCGGTGATCGGACAACCCCCTTGCAACTGTTCAATGATTTATGTGGCTGAATGTCGACAGGAGTGTCCAAGAATTTGTTGCAGAGAAGTAAATTCTCTGCATGGCTCTTCCTCTCAACTTCTATGAGAAGGTCACCAGAGCGTAAACGCTTCAAATTCTTTGGCTCTCCTGCCACACTATTCAGGATCTTTGACAAAACAAAGACAGACAATTTGGTGAGGGGTTTGTCTGAATCAGTTGCATGGACCACAAGGAATCGAGGCCATGTGGCTACATGTTCTTGTTCCGACTGTTGTTGGGTTGGTCGTGTTAGAAAAACAGGTTCGTTATCTGGTAGGAAATTGAATTCTGCAGGTCGCGTCCGTTTCTTGGACGGACCAGCTGAACACGGTTGGCTGGACGACTTTGTGAAGTCCGAAGCCTTCCAATCGACTGGATTGATCGATAATTGTGATGAGGTTTGTTTTTTGTTTTTTTGGCGATTCATATCAGTAGGCCGGTATATTCATCACTGTTCCCCACCCTCCATGGAGCCCTACAAGGGGATGTGCTAATGGTGCGGGTCTCCGCACCGCACACCGAGGATACATAGTGATATACTCGAGCAAGACAAATAACTCACTCGGAGCACTAAACCGTGACACCTACTAGAGCCGCGGACTGGTCACACAATGTAAAAGGGAACAAAATAATGTACTCACGTATATATGAAATAATCACAAAACAAAGCAAAAATAAAAAATATATATGCTCCAGTCACGACTCCAGCACCGGGTGCCACAGAAGCCGATTAATCCCATTGGGCGTGCTCACCCAAGGACCTCCCGTTTGCCTTGAAGTCAGGGCCGAAGTGGTGTATTGTAGTAATGCGTGACATCTTGGCCAGGAATTCTGCCAGCCACGCAAGACACTCACCCACCAGGATCCCTTCCTCCAAAACGTCCGGGTCGCAGGCCACGGCAAACGGCCAGCCAGGTTCCCCTACACACACACGCCCAAAGGTAAGTGTACCTACCTTTGTGCGGGAATGCATAGAGTACCTACGAGTCACCAAGGGGTGTTTAGGTAATATGTGCATGCACCAATAGCTAGTGCATGCATATAACCCAGTTAGTCCTTAGGAAACACACCCCTTGTTAGTTCTCTGGGAACTGCAACCGCAATCCCTAGGAATTGCGATTGCAATTCCAAAATTAAGCCCGCAGACCGCGTCAAGGTCAGGGGTGACCTGCGGGAGACTCTTGCGAAGGCAGTTCACAAATTACGAAGTTAGCGCTTACAAAATGACTTATTATCAAGTGTACAAATATGTCCAGTCGATATGCGATATACTTTAAACTTTATTACTCGTATAACTCGTGCCTGTGTCTGCGTGTGACTGTAATTGTTGCAACTTTTGTATTAGTGCTTGTCTTAAATAAAACGACACACGTTTAGACGTATTACGTTTCGGTTTTTGTTGTTTCTTGTTGCCGTTTGCGTGCGTGCGTGCGTGCGTGCGTGCGTGCGTGTGTTTTGCATATTTTACGTTTAAATACTGTTCGCATTTCTTTATATCCGAATGCGAATTGTCTTCAAACAATGTAATAATTAATTAATGAGTTCTAGTTCACATAAATTTGCATAATTTGTGCGAAATAGAACTAATTATTTTCAACATACGTGTGACCTCATTATATGAAACGGTATGCGTGTAGAATTATATTTTTTAAGGATATCGTATATTTCGAACTCGGAAGGAATTGGATTTAATATAGTCGTTCTAATTCTAATTTTGACATTAAAGCTACTGCATTTTTACTTTAAAAGAAATCCCACTGGCAGATGGCATGGCTTTTTTGTACACGCTTCGTTGCCAACTGACTCGGCCACAGCGTTCGTCTTTATTGGTTAGTTAAAACAAATATGCAAACGCCATTCAGACACGCCCGAAATATATACGGCGCTCCTATAAAAAGCAAATATAAAATGCACCCCCATTGTACGGCACGGTGTTTTGACATAGAAATGGATTCGTCACTTACACGAACATCGGGAAGGTACCTCAAGTGAGTCTAAGTATTGGATGTACACGTACTATTATATATATATATATATTCGGGCCCAGGACTGAAGAAAATGGTATATTTGTCTGTGATAATAAATACGAAAATCTGTCCTTCGAAAGAGACCATACCTGGAATAGCGAACTTTATTTAACCTCGTTTTGGCATAGCTAGGTCAGTGACTGAAACGATTAAGGCGAACAGCGTAGGCCCTGATCGGACCTCGCGGGCGGATGTTCGGGTGGATCCGGGGCTACGCTGGTGGCATTAATCGGCCGAGAAATGTCGCACGAATTAATTAATGAATGAACTTCATTTCAGCAAGCACGTTATAACGACACACTGCGACGTCAATTCCACCACGGCGGCAGCAATGACACTTTTTTAAGCGCGACTGTCGCTAGCCATGCGATTAGAACAGCATACGAGAGCAAGGATACAAAATGGCTGCCGCAGTGTAACGGAAACGTTTACTGTCGGCATAGATTTCATCAAGCCGTCGGTTTTAATAAAGAATCCGGCGAGCAATTGTATTCGGTAAAAGTAATAGCTACGTCGTGCAAACGGCTGGTCACGGCGTACCCGGTGAAAAATTGATCGATTGATTACTTGATTGGTTGTAGCATCGCCGTCTCTTCGTTTCCTGGTCTTTCTATTTGTTTTCTATAAGGTCAGTTTTATCTTGACCGACGTATCGCCAACAAGTTATGCTGTCCGGTGGCGCCAAGTCTCCGACATCAAAGGGTGCGCGACAAGCCACTTTCCTGCATTACGTAACAACAGGCCTCTGCCCTGCATTACGTAACAACATAGAGGGCCGGGATTCCGCAACATCGCGTAAACGGGGTCACAAACTGCCAAAGCTACGGAAGAGATGCATGGACTGTTTCCCCCCGGAGTGTTCGCGGAGGCATGGTGGATCATATGTTGTGTGCACGAGAGCGGGGGTGCTGGACTGCGACGAGACGGACGACGCCGTGCGGCGAGTTGAGGCCACTGCCTTGGCGAGGGGCTTCCGCTGTACCAGAGACCAGCTCCCGTCACTGGAATTCCTCGTACTGAGGAAGACGACGCTGGCCTGCGGCGACCTCGACCTGGCCGGCGTGACCGTTCTCCTAGGAACGACGGAATGTCAGGTACGTGTATTATAATGTATTAATATATTATGGAAACTAATGTATATGCCTATTCCGTGTAAGTTTCGCTTCTGTTTACGTATTTTAATCTGCTTACTTCATCGAAGCGGTTTCACCGCTTTTTCAGATCACATCACGGGACAGACATTTATATTAGTTTTCATATGCATGTAAGCGTTCTATGTCGGTAGAACACTGAACATTTTAATTATATATATATATATATAACGCTACGCTGGTCGTACTTGTCGAAAACATCTGTTATCTGTACAACGATTGAGCCTCAGCACTTGATAATCTGAGATAATATATACGTGCATTTATATTTTGCATTTACTCTGAAATCTTGATAGTCGTCATCGTGCGTGCGCGTGTCTGTACGCCTGTCCAAACATACAAGCGTCCCTGCTTTAATTCACACCAAAACAAAAGCTGACGTTTAATTAATTAATTTCAGCTTGTCACATCGACGACATCGACGACGACGAAGACGAGCCGGAAACACCCACAGAGTCCACCGTCTCGTCGACGACCGGCGGAAACACCAGCGAATCAACGAAGAGGAATCATTTGTGTAAGTTGCATACGAACAGAAACTGTTTACACAAAGTAAATTGAACTTAACTGCAGACCCATCTAATTACGATCCACCCATGGATAACCCGACGTGAGTTCGATTCACTGATGTCATCCCAATGAAAACCCGTTCTCATTAATCTTTCGAAATATATACTCCGCATTGAAGCTTCGAAACTAATACAGTTTTTCCGACTGCATACAGGCTGCATACTCTGGTCCTTCTAAACGCTATGTTTTGGGATTCGGCGATTCTTGTTGAAATGGGACGATTCAAATGAACCGCAAAACTTATGGATATATGCGGCATGTTATGATAATCACGCCACAAGTAAACGCCACTGGATGTCCGATATGGTTTGCGGTTCATTGAATCTACCTGTATTTGGGACGATTCTAATTAAACCGCATACACACACCGGTCGCCAGGAAGACCGACCATTTTCGAGTATTTAGCTAAGATCACATAGTATGCTACCTACACTGTAAAACCAGCGGACGCTTGACGCGTCCAGACGCGTTCATATACATGCAATTTTAAAGCTGGTGTTCAAATTGGCCTTCAGGAATCCAGTAAATGCATCTTTCCTGAACCGATGGTGTTCAGCACATTAACGTCTCCGTTCAAGCACTCTGCGGTCAATTTTTGATCAGCTTTCAATTGTAGTAGATACAATCAGTTTACCTTCACAATGTATTAATAATAACACCATTTACGATACATTTTAAATATTTTTTGCACAAAGTATGGTGTATGAAGCTATACTCAACAAAACTAGAAACGTTCCTGTTTTATAGCCGGTGTAGCTCTGTCTATGTATGTACCACATGTTCAAAGTACATGTATTTTAAACCGTGGCGATGTTCAGAATACGATCGTGTAGAGTTTAGCCGATACACACGGTTTACATAGCGGCCAGTGACCGGAACGTTGATTTCCACTTTTTGCACGTGCACGCTATACTTGTCATCGATAAGGTGATTCAGTTCATGTCGTACCATTCATGCGATAGGGGCTATTCGGAAAATTAAAAAACTTTTTTAATTTTTCACCGTTTTCGATATGCCACGGCTTTCCGAAAACGAGCGAAATCAGGCAATTGGGATGCTTGCGGGGGGGGATGGCCGCCAGGGCGGTCGCGCCTCGGTTTGGTTGCTGTCGGACGACGATTGATCGTCTTGCAGCCCGGTACCAGCAGACTGGGGCTGTTCACGACCGGCAGCGACCTGGTAGGCCTCGTGTAACGACGGCTAGAGCCGATCGTTACATTACGTTGACGCACTTACGTCAACGTCGATTGGCAGCCACAGTCACTGCTAGGCGATACGGTGTCTCAGGGCAGACCATCGCAACCGGTTACGTCGTAACGCCCAACCAAGTCCGGGCACGCCGCCAGTACACTGGTCAGATAATGACCCAACGTCACCGTGCTGCCAGACTGTTATGGGCGCGACGTCATCTGAACTGGAGAAGGGCTGACTGGAACCGAGTTTTGTTCACCGATGAATCTCGGTTCACAGTTAGTCATGCTGACGGAAGATTACGGGTATACAGGCGTAAAAATGAAAGATTCACCGATTGTTGCATTGTTGAGAAGAACAGGTTTGGGGGAGGGAGCGTAATGGTCTGGGGTGGGATCATGGGAAACCGGAAAACTGATTTGGTTGTTGTACAGGGCAACATCAATGCACAACGTTATGTTGCAGATGTGCTAAATGCACATGCCTTACCATTTATCCGTCAGCATGGTCCTGGTGTGACATTGATGCACGACAATGCCCGCCCTCACGTAGCCAGGGTCACCACTCAATACTTACAGCAAAACAACGTCGACGTCATGCCATGGCCCGCGGTCTCCCCGGATCTCAATCCCATTGAGCACATATGGGATGAGCTGGGCCGCAAAGCACGAGCTAACCATCAGATTGACAATGTTCGCGATCTTACACGGGCGTTACAACGGGAATGGAGGAATTTGCCCAACGCACTGGTATTGCGTTACGTCACGTCGATGCGGCGTAGGATCATTGCATGCATTCATGCAAATGGTGGCCACACTCGGTACTAACGAGATTTACTGAATTTGCCACATTACTTCATTAAGTAACACATTTTTGAGTTTTTGTGATTTTTGATTTTGACCCCTACCGCCCTTGGCCGGTTATCTCTCGAATATTTAACAAGATATCCAAATGCAATTTATTGGCTTTGATACAGAAATGAATGAACTTGTTTTTCCATTTTGATTTTTAAAAGTAACCCTTTTGGTTTTTGATGAATCTTTCCTTAAACATGGAGGGATGTTTCTAGTTTTGCTCAGTATACAATTCATAATTCGTTACGGCATTTAAACACTGCCGTTCACATAGCATCCATTGATCAACGCTCAAAGCGTACAGTGACGTAATTCTATTTTTAGCGGAGTATTTTTAGCTCCACGCGGTTCCATCATGACCATGGAATTCTGGGAATTGGGCGCAATTGTTATCTCTTTCCGGCATTGCTGCGAAAGGATATAGAGGACATTTAAATATAAACTGTACTTTTTATTTACTTATTCAGATGGTTTTAACATGTAAACTAATGGTAATAGCATCTCTTCATACTCGCCAATATTTGTGGCAGCTCTTTGTATAAGGGGGTTGCTTGATAAACGTGCAAAATAAGTCCGAATTTGCCTGCAACATGTGTTGTTTCTTTGTAGACTACATGCAATCATTTCAAAATCATACCATAAGGAATCACAAAGATGATTCGAACTTCTCGGTTGCATGCAATATAGGTTCTTGCTCCTTCACATCAAGCAAATTGTCCACTTTTAGATCGCATATAAGCCGTAAACATGGTAACCAAAATCACAATGTAGTCTTACCACACCCACCCATGTTATTCAATGATGATGGAGAAAATGATGTTGTTATTCCGTTCAACGATACAGAAGCTCTGCAGATATGTATGCATGTAATGCTATATACTAATGTACAATGTAATGCCATTATATTGAATGATTCAGAATAAAATGTGTAAATTAATTGCTTTTAATACCTTCTGTTCAAATTGGAACATTTCCATGATTAAATTAGAACACTTCCATATTCAAATTTGAACACCTTTCTGTTTATATTAGAGCACCACAATATGTTTGTGCTCATAATTGCATACCTACTTGTTCATGTGGTGTTCCAAAGCTGAACACTAACTTGAACATGTTCTGGGTGTTCAATATCTGTTGCATCGTATTCAGGGTTGGCCGGGAAATACCGGGGGCGGGAATTCCCGGCGGGAAATACCGGTATTTCCCGTCCCGGGAAATACTCCCCAAAGTGGGAAATACCGGGAAATACCGGGAAATACCGGGAAATATGAATTTTGATCTTATTATTTGATAATTTATTTAAATTAAGTTTTAAGCTCAGTAATAGTTAATTAAACAATCAAAAACTTAATAATTAGATATAGGGGTTAATTACAATGTATAGATATGTTTCATTCCCAACTAGGGGTACTCATCAGGTGGAATATTTGGCAACCAGGACATTTATATTTTGGTTGTATTATTTTTTTGTAAATTACTTCTTCATTTTTTAGGAAGCATCTGAGTGTCTGCTAGATACAATTCACAAGGATAACGTCATCATGATCAGACTAAGTTTAGACAACAGGCTGTTAATTGTCAACCTTCTCCCACACTAATATTCGTTATAAAGAAATGAGAATAAATAATCTTAGCATGCATGATGTGCATACACGTAGTCTCTTACAAGTATTATATGACTGACAATGTACTGTTGTTTTATGCTTTGCATTTGTATTACTTATTTGCATTATTAGTATGACATTTATTTAACGTGAAGACTATGGGCCACGATGGTACGTATGAGATACAGTACCTAAAATTGTCAAAATTAGCCAAAAGCCTACAAATGTCTACTTATTTGCATGTACATTGATGTGACTTTAATATACTTTAATAAACCATATCAGACTACGACAACAGGCTGTTAATTGTCAGCCTTCTCTCACACCTTTTGTGTCATACTGTATAATAAGAACCCAGGTGGTCTGTATATGGTCATGTCAAGTTGTAAAACAATTACACTTACACTGTACATGGATTATCCCTGTTATCAACAGGGATTTTCTCAAAATTCCAAAAGCAGCTTTTATTTGTGGCAGGTTACTATAGTAATGAGGGGTGTTCTCATATACAATAAAATAGACAGTTGGCAAATACTACATAGACTTGTATATAGGGAAGAAAATTGTCTAGAAAATAACGTTTTTTTTTCTCTAAATAAACTTATTATTTCTTTTTTTATTGCAGAATGTGTTATCTATAGGCTTATCAGTCTACACAGATATAAACCATAGTAGATATAGGGAAATATAGAGACTCATCTTGACATTTTGGAATGAAAAAGAACACCAAGATTCATATTTACCGGCGTCCTGGGAAATACTCTTATTTCCCGGGAAATTGCCAACCCTGATCGTATTTGAATGGAATGGAATGGAATGGTGCTTAACGGCCCATCAACACAAAATAGTATCATTTAGGGCCAAGCAATGTAGATGAAGAATAAAAAGAATAGTAAAATAGTATGTTACATGTAATAATCAGATGATAAGGTAAAAATATTAATATGATAAATAATATAAATGAACAACGTGTATAGAATTATAAAAGTATAATAATGTGAAACATGTATACAATGATAAAATTAAATTTTCCGATACAAGTTAGTTTCATGTAGAAAGTGAACCAAACCTTCAATGTTCTCTACCTGGAATAGCTCCGCAAGTGAAGTAACATTGAAGTGTTTGCCTCGAATATCGGCAAAATCGATACAGTCCAGTAGGATGTGTTGCACGGTAAATGCGCTGTGGCATGGAATACACCATGGACGCGGCTCACCTTTGAGCATATACGAATGCGTTAGTCGTGTATGTCCAATGCGCAATCGACTAAGGACAACTTCATCCCGGCGTACATGTCTGTAGCCAGGAGTCCATTCGCCCAGAGTCGGTTTCACAGCATGAAGTTTATTATCTGTGAGCAGATCCCACTGGATCTGCATTGTATCGGAGATGAATGAGTTGATGGATGATTTAAAATCATGATAGCAAACAGGAAAATGAGAAGTTGGTAGATCCAGGGCGGCCTTGGCAGCACTATCTGCCCTGTCATTGCCCTTGATACCAGTATGACTGGGTAGCCAACAAAAAATAATGTCCTTGCCAGACGAAAGTAAAATATGGTGTAGCTCCATGATTTGGCGGATAAGTGGATGTTCAAGCTTCATGTTGTACAAAGCTTGTAGTGAAGATAATGAATCGGAAAATAAAATGAATTGCTTTCTCAAAGATATTTTCGCGAAATCAAGAGCAAGAAAAATCGCCCTCAATTCCGCAGAAAATATCGAAGATTTGTCTGGGAGTCTGCATTGAAGATCTCCCTCGGGGACAGCGGCAACAGATGCTACCCGGTCCCCGATCTTTGAGCCATCAGTAAAAAGCGGAGTGTACGTATTGTATCTGTCTTTAACCTCAAGAAAAAGTGATTTAAAAAGGGATGGATCAGTTGTTGCTTTCGTGTGCTGACTAAGATCGAAGATCACCTTGGGCTGCTCCAACTGCCACGGTGGAGTATCTGGAACAGCGTATTTGGCAATGTGATCCAGATCCAAGCCAGCATCGTGTATCAAAGGATCCATTCTCTTGCCGAATGGTGGCTTGAAGCTTGGTTTCTTATCGAATACAGCATCTGTAGTTCGATGAAAGACAGTGTTATAAGCTGGATTAGATGGATTGGAATGTAGTTTAGTGGCGTATTGCAAAGATAATTTGGTGCGTCTGTCGTGGAGAGAAGGCTCATTTGCTTCGGCATATAAGCTATGTGCGTTAGACGTACGGAATGCACCCAGGCAGAGTCGTAAGCCTTGGTGATGTATTGGATCGAGCGTCCGAAGATCGGATTTACTGGCAGACCCATATACAGTGCATCCATAGTCTAGTTTTTGAGCGAACATGTGCGATGTAAAGGCGGTGCAAGCACCTTTCGGTCTGCACCCCAGTCATGATTTGCTACCACTCGCATTAAGTTGAGTGCTTTCTGGCATTTAGCTTTCAAGTATCGTAAATGGGGTTTAAAAGTGAGTTTAGGATCAAAGATAAGACCAAGAAACTTCTGCTCCCGAACAACTGGGATGGGATGTGTTCCCAGTTTAAGTTCGGGATCAGGGTGAAGACCGCGTCTTTTGCAAAAATGCATGCAGTTAGTTTTAGATTTCGAAAACTTAAAGCCGTTTTCTGTGGTCCACTTGTTTATTCTATTGAGGCTCAGTTGTAATTGGCGCTCAATAGTATGCATGTTCTTTGATTTGTAACATATTAAAAAATCATCGACATATAAAGAACAGTCAACACCTGGTTGCAGGCATTTTATTGATCGTATTTGAACGCGTCAAGCGTTAATAGTTAGAACACTTGGAATGTTCAATCTTGAACACACAACGTTCACGATAGTGTTAACCGTTTGAACACATAAATGTCCAATGTATCACAATAGTGTTCAAAGGGTGTTGATATTAGAACACTGTGCGTTAATGCTTTGAACATTAGCGTTAAAAAATCGAATGCTCGTTGAACGCGTCATTGCGTTCTTGATGTGTTCAATAGCTGTTGCAGGTTGGTGTGCAAAGTGCATTCTGAAGTTGAACGTTTGGGTTTACAGTGTGTGTATATATATATACACGAACAATGGATGTCCAGAAAATAAATATTGCTGATGTGTGTGTCATGTTATGACAACACCGGCATGTCGTCTGCCACTTGTTTCGAACATGCATATTGCAATGTATATGATCTGATATGTTTATCATCGCGGGAAAAATAAAATAAGCCTGACAAGTTAAATAACAAATAAAATAAGCCTGAAAGAAAAGAGTAAACTATAGTCGGTATTATTATTATTATTATTATTCGATTTGCAGCTCGGGCCGAAGTGTCGACGACGTCGGTCAACGTTTACTTGGTCGTTTCATGTTCCGTCGGCGTCGTTGATCTACTTTAAGCGGAGATCTCGAAGGACGCGTTCAGTTAGGCTGCCCCACCACTTATCGTCGCTGACGGAAACGGCGCTGACGGAGGACAGCCCCATCGCAGGTCTGGCGCCGGAGACCATATGACACATGCTATCCGTCGCCAGAAGGAGATACTCTACGGACAGCGAGGACACGTTGATCAGCGCGGTGAAGTTGGACTAGCTAGCATGTGTAAATGGTGTATACGCGTCAGGACGGTTTACAAACTATACAGTAGTTTCCGTAAATAACATCAAAAATTGTCGAATGAGCGCGCACTGCGAGTTTGTTTTCTTCCATTGTTGATGTCACCGACGGAACGTACCAGTACCGCAGTTCTTGTTTTTTAAATCGTGAACTTAAGCATATATATATTTGTTTATTAAAGTCTCATCAATGTACACACATAAGATAATACAATATCTATACGGTAAAATAGTACATCGCCATTACATAAGAATCATAAGAGACTACACTCACTATAAAACATGTGTTTTGTCACATAAAAACAAATGAATATGAATACATGGGTAATATGTACATACAGTTATCTAACGTGTTCGTGACATTTTTCCAATACAAATAAATATTCCTGTCTATTTTGAAATAGTACACCAGTGTTTCGTTCTATGTCCAGCTGACAGACACGCTCCGCCCCGCCCCGCCTACCACCACGTCCAAACTTTACAGTAGTTTCCGTAAATAACTTCCAAAATTGAGGAAAAATTCGCAGTGCGGAATATGCGCACTGCGAATTTGTTTTCTTCCATTTTTGACGTCATCGACGAAACGTACCACATGTACATTTCGTGAAATTAAGCAGATGCTATAATGACCTAAATCCCAGGACTCGCGTCTCGTACGATGATGCGTACGAATATACTAGTAAAACTGTACGCCAGACGGAAAGTTGGTCCGCGTAATCGAGACGCGCGTCCTGGGATTTAGTACAATCTCATCGTAGGCCGGTTTATTTATCTTGGCCGGGATGCAAGCAGACACAAAAGTCAAAATGTTACATTTCAAACCATGTATTATGTACATAAGCACATGTAACGCATGTATACCATCTATGTACGGGCCGCCGGCTGAAAAAGGGGGGGGGACCTTGCGGCGCTTGCGAGTATTGATCAGGACCTACGCTTATCGCAACCGCCGCAACGACCCTTTTTGTCACTCGAGGCCGGTATGCGATGCGTATACCAAATATTTACAATACTAAGTGACGTTTATGGTCATGTTGTAGTCTATAATCGCCTCATTTTTCAAATACAAACAAATGTCCAGCCGACACGCCCCGCCCTGTCCACCACCACGAACCGACACGCCCCGCCCCCACCTACAGCGTTCCATAGAGCGCCAGGTCAAATTTTAGGCTATTTCGCCATTCGGGAGTCTTCAAATCGGTGGCCTTATAATCCGGACAGCTCTATTTCAACATGTGTATGGCGTGTATCGCCGCAGGCAGCGTCACTTCGACCGAATCAATAACCGCATCGTCGTTTACACTGTCGTAGACCATGTCGAAATACATGTCTGTTAATTCGGCGAATGTCAAGGAGACACACGAATGGTCGAATGTATCGCTGGACCCGGCTCCACAACCCGGGCACAGTAGACGAGACACTTCGCCTATGCCTCGCTCGATGTGCGCGAAGTACGCGTTCCTAACGGACATCTCCAAACATATACCGTATTCGCTTGTAAGACACCTGTACATAGTCGTTCTGTCCAGTGTCTCCTGTTTCTAGATCCGATATGCCGCGCCGCTTTCAGTTGCCACGGTTATTATGAAATGTATTAAAGGCTCTTTTCGGTTTCACGGGAAAACGCGTAGGCGTGTCTCTGTGGATCTTTAGGCTAGCGTGACGCTTCTAGATTCGTCCACTTGAATAACTTGCTCGGATTCAGAATACAGTATAACCGATGTGGAAACATGTAGCGGCTTATCAAATTCTATTTCTAGTCTGCAACTGGCGGTATGTATCAGCGTGAAATACTCTTCACTGGTCAGCTGTTCTTGTATCTGAAACGCGTACATAGCTTGGCCACGTACTAAATCGTCTCGCTGCATATTCAAACCGTTGGAGTTGCTGGCTGATTCAATCGGGCGTACAATTGAATTACCTGCTCCGTCGCGTAATCCACAGTTAGTGGGCTTGTCGGATAGCTCAGGTTAAGAGACCTATTTTTCGCAAGCTGAAATTTTGGAATTCAAACGGATTGTCGAGATAGCTACCCAGAACTGCCGTACTGGATACTAGACCTACAATCACAGTCCTGGGAACTCTGTTTTGAAACAGGTGATCCCAGAAAAAGTAATTTAGATTTTTAGCTATCGACGCTGATCTGACCTCTCGTTTCACAAATGGGTACGTGGCGAGAACGTTGTTTTCAAGCTGTTGCGCATGCGCGAGTAATACTGCTGGATTAATCGCCAATTTGCACACTCTCAGAAAACAGTCATCAACGTCGATACGATAACCCGACGCGCCGCTATCCACCAGGTCGGCCATCAAGGAGAATTCTGGTTTCGTCCGATATAAAACCAGTTTGATATCAGCCCCGTTTAAAATGTATCTATTTAGGTCAAAAACGTCATTCATTGGAATAGACACGAGATCTAGCGTTCTGTTCTAGCGCGCGAATACTAATACAAATTATTTTGATATTTGATATTAATTAAATTGATACTAATAATTTAAACGAGAATAATTAAATAATAACGATTCAAACGAGAATAATTAAATAATGATTTTAAAACAATAATGATGACGATATTAGTAAGGTTGATGATAATGATGATGATTATACTATGTTTTAACAAACATATTTACCAGCATCGGGATCAGTCGCACTGGTATAACCTGCGGAGTCTGGCATCCATAATCCACTCGCAGAAAGCGCTTTTTTTTCGGTGGTCGTGCCAAATAGTGTTTTGAAATATGCCAAATAAGGGTAAAGATCTCCCGAACTAGATATTAGTTTCGAATTCATATACACGTCCGCCTGCGAGAAAAGCGCATGCACGAAATTGTTAACTGGGCCACAATGTTCCTTGTCAACCAGCGGTGTGCAGTCTTGGTGGACCACCCGTACTTTCAGCAATAGTAGCGTTTTCGTCAAATCGCAATACTGGTTTCCTTGGTTGGCTATGGTAAATTCCAGCGGGCAATTGCCGCCAACAAGTTGAGAAAGCGGCCTTATGTCGACACGATATACTCTCGACGGCCAATATGTCCAAACTGTCAATTCGCCATACTCCCGGCCCGCCCATGACGGTAGCGACATTGTCGGTGCTATCTAGAGCGTATGCTTGTTGAAAATGTCGTCGAGAGTCCCAGACGAGAATTGTTTTTTTGTTTTTTTGTTGTTTTTTTTCTTAGACTTGTTCACGGCGGCCCGTTTCTTTTTGCCACGAGTACTGGGTTTACTAATACAGGTTGGCCTTTTCTTGTGTCCCTGTCGTTTCCTCTTGTGTGACGCCCGCGATCGTCGTGAGACCTTTTTCATCTCATTTTCCGCTTGTTGGACGGTCTGTTCCGTAGGCGTGACAAATTCTAGTTTAACGGGGCGACTCGGCGATTTTGCGGTCGTCGGCGCTCTGTGCGGTGGCGACAGGCTCTGTAATGAGGAGTGGGCGCTCGAAGATCCAATATTGCTGCTTTCGGGGCGAACATGTGCGGACGTATTTTTTATATTTCTTTCGATATTATTGTCAAAATTCGACCATTTACGAACTGGGGTACGTACAAATGGCCTCTAGTGTCGTTTTCTTGCAACATAACACCGACCACCGACGGACATCGCGGGTATTATAATTGACGCTTTCCAAAATGCAAGGTAATCGTCGTTTTTCCATGCCAATTATCAAGTTGAATGTTTTCATCCGCCAACAATGTCACGCTAATTTCCCAGCATTCCTCCACAATGACAGGCCTGCTCTGGGGTCTATTGACAGATGCGGTGTAACAGTATTGTCCGTTTATTTTATCGATAGCCGCCTGACGTTCCGGAGAAATCCTGCCTTAGTAGCGGTGATTTATTGACACCAACGTAGCTAGCATCTATAATGTCTAAATAAACGTACACGTTGGGATCTGTCAACGGATCACGTAGCACAAGCGACACGTCCGCGAGAGATACGCACCAATGTCCGTGCAGAGTCAACGCGTCCCGCAATCTGACTTAAACTCCGTCGCGCAGTTCCCCGGAAACAAGTCCGTACAATCATAAGACCGCAATTCTACATAAAACTCGCGTAGCTATTCAGCGCATTTCTTGGACATCTTTTGCGTTCACCCAGCTATTGAATTTCTCAGGAAAACCAACCCAGCTGACGTACGCCTGCCTGCGTCCGCGCTTGCCCCGTTTTTTCAAAACTTTCTCGATTTTCCAGGTGTCCGAATCCGATTTGGTGACCGTGACAATCTTCTCTCCGTAGAATATGGCATCTACAGGCTCTCCGGCTAAGTCGGCCAGTCTGTACTCTGGCAAACCACGCCTCCGGAATGCGTGCGTCACTGTGAAAACCTCGTCCGTGTACTTCTGCTGATACGCCCTTTCGAATGTAGTCTTTGCGTAACTTATCCGTACAAGGTCGTCTTTAATAAAAATATATTTTTTCACTTTTCGCCGATTTCGACGCGGATGTACATTCGATTCCAGAGTTCAACTTGATTGCGTTTCGTAACCTGATTAGGCGCGAGACTGTACAGTGTACTATGCGACGCCCGTTATATTTGGCCACCAGTCTAGCCAATACGTCCGTATACCTGTACGTATTGTTTTCATAAAGATACCGGTTTTGAAGGCAGAAAGTGTACTGGCGGCCGTCTTAGATTTCATGAGTTTCTACGCATGTCCATTAGATCAACGCCATATTGCTGTTCTATTCCGTAAACCACCACCCTATTTGTAGGATATCTCCCGCGCGCCTGTCTGTGTTTAGTATACGTATCTTGAGTTTGTAAAAACGATTTCACGTCCTTCAATTTGATATGATTACGAATACCCTCTGCTTTCACGGCACCGTGTAGCTTTTCCGCACCGCTCTATGCACCGGCACGACCTGGGTTCGTATATAACTCGCGCAGGTATTCGTTATCGGTGGCCTCAGCCATAATAATAATAATAATTAGTATGCAGTCACACACATTTACGAAAGACGTACGTCACTTTTCGAATGGAATGGTGCTTAACGGCCCATCAACACAAAAGAGTATCATTTAGGCCAAGCAATGTAGATGAAGAATAAAAATAATAGTAAAATAGTATGTTACATGTGGTAATCAATCAGATGATAAGGTAAAAATATTAATATAATAAATAATATAAATGAAAAACGTGTATAGAATTATAAAATTATAGAAATAAGAAACATGTAGACAATGATAAAATTAAATTTTCCGATACAAGTTAGTTTCATGTAGAAAGTGAAGCAAACCTTCAATGTTCTCCACCTGGAATAGCTCCGCAAGTGAAGTAACATTGAGAACACAATAGAATTGAGGAACATGTATACAGTGATACAATTATAGTTTCCGATACAAGCTGGTTTCATGGAGAACGCTAAGCAAACCTTCAATGTTCCCCACATGGAATGGAATGGTGCTTAACGGCCCATCAACACAAAAGAGTATCATTTAGGGCCAAGCAATGTAGATGAATACAAATAATAGTAAAATAGTATGCTAGATGTGATTAGGGTAAATCTATTAATATGATGAACAATATAAATGAAAAACGTGTATAGAATTATAAAATTATTGAAATGAGAGACATGTATACGATAAAATTAAATTTTCCGATACAAGTTGGTTTCATGGAGAAAGCGAAACAAAACTTCAATGTCCTCCACCTGGAATAGCTCGGCAGGTGAAGTAACATTGAAGTGTTTGCCTCGAATATCGGCAAAATCGATACAGTCCAGTACGATGTGTTGCACGGTAAATGCGCTGTGGCATGGAATACACCATGGACGCGGCTCACCTTTGAGCATATACGAATGCGTTAGTCGTGTATGTCCAATGCGCAATCGACTAAGGACAACTTCATCCCGGCGTACATGTCTGTAGCCAGGAGTCCATTCGCCCAGAGTCGGTTTCACAGCATGACCCCACTGGATCTGCATTGTATCGGAGATGAATGAGTTGATGGATGATTTAAATTCATGATAGCAAACAGGAAAATGAGAAGTTGGTAGATCCAGGGCGGCCTTGGCAGCACTATCTGCCCTGTCACTGCCATTGATACCAGTATGACTGGGTAGCCAACAAAAAATAATGTCCTTGCCAGACGAAAGTAAAATATGGTGTAGCTCCATGATTTGACGGATAAGTGGATGTTCAAGCTTCATGTTTGCTTGTAGTGAAGATAATGAATCGGAAAATAAAATGAATTGCTTTCTCAAAGATATTTTCGCGAAATCAAGAGCAAGTAAAATTTCCCTCAATTCCGCTGGGAGTCTGGATTGAAGATCTCCCTCGGGGACAGCGGCAGCAGATGCTACCCGGTCCCCGATCTTTGAGCCATCAGTAAAAAGCGGAGTATACGTATTGTATCTGTCTTTAACCTCAAGAAAACGGGATTTAAAAATGGATGGGTCAGTTGTTGCTTTCGTGTGCTGACTAAGATCGAAGATCACCTTGGGCTGCTAGCTCGAGGTGGAAGACGGCCACCCAGGACAATATTAGTGTCGAACCCCAACTATGCCAAGTGTTTTTATGAAATCAGTTAACTAGTTTAATAAATATATTAAATTATAGTTATTGCATAAGAAGTCATACCTTGAGGATGTATTGGTCATCAAACCTGATTTTGTAACAAGCTCATTTGCATATTTATTACACTAGTGTAATATAAATTTTATTAGACCCGAGTTAGTACACTGCGACACAGACCTACAATCTGTGACTGCCCATGGTATGCACATACATTCATATACATGTATCAAGGCTTACGGAATTTATGTGACAATGAAGTCCATGATAGCAAACAAATATTGGATTTGTGACCAGTGCAAACCCGGACCAATGTACATTTTTAATTGGCGAGTGGGTAGCGGATAACCCACGTGTTTTCGATAGACCTATTTCCCACTAGTCTGTCGCCCCTAATATTTCCAACAATTTACATCTACTGCCAGTACCGGTGTATTACAAAATACATACCCAGCCATGCAAGTACAATGTCCACACTCAATTGAATGGTCCGACTCCCTGATGGCGACCCAGGTCTTGTGTGCATCCTGTGACACACCCTGCGAGCAGAGGACTTTTTCTTTGATCACAGTGTAGCCAGACCCACTGATCCTGTGCTCACACGTCTGCACCCAACCGTCAATGTAAAACGCATATGCTTCCAGTGAACGATATGCACGCATGTTGTCACGAGTGAAAGGCCCCGGCGTATCAACAACATAGCAGTAAATGTCTCCATACTCGACTGCTGGCCATAAAGTTGGATTATCCACCCATTTTGTGTCACTGTGTGTTCGCCTTTTCCATGAAATATATCATCGGCATCAGGATCAGTAAATCCTATCGCTCGTAACTTCTGCACGTACCGAGACTGTTTATCAAAAGATAAATTCTTCAAATAAGCACTCATAATTGTAATAATTCGCTTCGCTTGGTTCGACTTCATGGTTCTTCTTGCCCTACAGGCTAATGCGCATGCGCTGTCTTCTATGTGCGCGCATCCGTTGTCAAGCGGTCAAAGGTCACTGAATAGCACTCGTCTACCTGAATGAACCTGACAAGCAATGAACCTGACAAGAGTAGGACAAACATTCAGTTTTACACACTTTAGTCTGCATTAAATGCAGTTTGCATTGTTCTGGACTTACACTGACCATTATGAAAGTTTACTGATGCATATATTTGTCCTACTATTGGAAACACACACATTGGTGACGTATGTGCAGATGAGCGCTATTGCCATTATTGGTCTATTAATATTATTTAAACGTATTGTCAGACGATTTCGGTATCATACAGTTCACGAAGTGTCAAAATTATGCGCGTATTCGTATCGAATATTAGAGTTTTGATTTCGCTATGTGACCCAATGGGATGGAAGCCAGTCTCTATAGCAAAGAAAATAATAAATGACAAAAGTCAGATAATGAAAAATAGAAGCATGAAATAGAGACATGGCATGTTAGTCTAACTTAACCCCATCCCCTAATGTAATATCATTAGCCATAATATTACTACTCTTATAATGAGTATAACCAGATACAACATACAAGAAAGTCAAAACTGTCTACAAGGGCAGAATTATGTAGGATGAACCCCATTGTTAAATTACACTTCGCATGCTCCCACAAGATCACCACCTGTGAATGAAAGCTTGTTCTGTTGTCAGATGTCAGCATGCTTAACATCATGTGCTGCTGAGCTCCACAGACAATATAAGCGATATTTCGACATACAAATAACTGACGAGTTGCGCGTGCAAACGCAATCAGCAAGGACACACAACATTGACACAGAAGAGATAATGGGCATGTTTAGTGCGGCACAGAAACGTGCTCCCAATGCCACATTATGTTACTTATCATCGAGAATAAGAGCCCAAAAGAACTCGGTAATGGAGTACATTGATAGTTGTGATGATACTGTGCAAGAGAGAATCATACGGTTAGCTATTCCACGTGCCGGAAAGATATGAATTAACAGACGTAAGTGGCACATTGAAATGAGACGGGAGCTAATCAAGAGAGCAAATCAGAAATTGGATAAGAAAGAAGCTTTACAAAGGAAGAAAATTGAGAAGAAAGTGAAAAGTCTAACTAGAAACAACATCGACATTGAATTCCCTGAACTTCATGCAGCAACCAAACAGGATATTTTGGGACAT
Source organism: Conchocele bisecta (assembly GCA_029237695.1). Taxonomy (NCBI): domain Eukaryota; kingdom Metazoa; phylum Mollusca; class Bivalvia; order Lucinida; family Thyasiridae; genus Conchocele; species Conchocele bisecta. The sequence goes on from CM055271.1 coordinate 99,569,643, forward strand.
TTTGGAGGGGAAGGTTGTTGGGCGCAACAGTGATACGAGAAATAAGACGGTCTACAATGGCAAATTTGAGAAAATGAAGCGAAAAAACAGTCCGCTGTATGTAGTTGCATATTGGTCAAGTGACAGTGAATATAACCAGGTTGTAGATTATGACATGAACAAGTACGAGTTAGTGGCTGACCTAATATGTGACGATCTTGTCTTATCCTAATCCCCAGGCAAGGAGAGAAGACATACAACAGTGTTCCTACTATAACAAAAAAGTAAATATATTGACTGTTCATTATCACTACTTTATTAACTGACTGAAGTGCACCTAAAAATACCGTATATCTCTTAATAAGCTGGGGGCCGTTTCACTAAACTTCCTACGACTAAAATGTTCGTAAGTGCAAAATTATGATAGTCTGTAAATTTCACATTAACAATGTTTTCTTGTAAATAATTATTGGTAGTGGTGCAACGATATACCGGTATATTGCGATATGTCATCCTGACGATACGTATCGCGGTACGGTTTTCGCGTATCGCGATATTTACACCATATTCTCGGTCGCCATCTTGTGTTAAAATAATTGTGTAAAATTATTCAAAATCATTCAAAACATAAGTTGTATTATTGACAGAAGTCAATATTTGTAATAAACACGCCACAATTAGATGACTAATACATGTAGTGGGTAATCTCGGACGTCCAACACATCTGGAAGTTTTACAGCAAATTCTGTGTGTATACCGTACTGTTACCTGGGTTCATTTCCCACACAGTGACCTAAATCTCGCTAATTGCAGGTCTGTCGAACTGTATACAATACCATTTGTTTACGACACCCGATTGTTTGACCAAATTTTTATCACATCATTATGCGAATCATTAAAATCATGCCTACCCGCTGTGACAATAAAAGTCACGGATCGATAGTTTCAATAATCCACTAGCCAAACATTGCTTCTGGCTACTATAATTGTCAGTTCAAAACACGTGTTATTCTCGTGGCGAAGTTATTTATACAGTACAGCCAATTGCTGGTAAGTAAAGGCAGCCCTTAGTGTCATGATCGACAGGTTACTGTTGCGAAAGACGTCGGCAATAGATCTATCAGCGATTGATCATGAACGAGGTAGAGTTAACCCCCTCTGAATACTCTCAACCAGACAAACAAACACATGCAAACACGTGCGCCGTGCGAGTCGTTTCTGTGTCGGGCTAGTAAAAATTATAAGCTGGGTCGCACGGTGGCATACAAATTTCGTAGTTGTCTACACACATTTTTGTCAGCTTAGGACGCTTTGTGGGATACCATTTCCGAAATAAAAATAGCATCCAATCGCCGGAAAGTGTGAAAGAATTAAATACGAAATCAATATATTCTAATGCAATCCTTCTATGCCGAAAACAAGTATTGTGAATGACATTACTAACTGTTTATTACAACCAAATATGACTAACTATATTGTCAGAAAACATGAAACAGTCTGTAAATATCACGAACAATTTCGGCGATTTCGTACCTATGTAGTTTCGTCCTTTTGCAACTTTTTCCAATCGATGTTGACGTAACACGATTTTTATGATAATTCAGTTTGGTATTAAGTAAATATACATAATTTATGCACATCCACGTTCATAAACGATATTTATGTTCAAATGGGTGGTAACAACATATACTTTTGAGATGAAATAAAGATTATTTTTTTTCTTCAAATTATACAATTTATTTTCAAATTCTACAATCTACTACATTTGCTACAAGCAAAATAGAATGTTCTCATGCTAAATGGATGTGCAATTTGATCAGCAGCTACACTGATCGCAAATACCATAAGCCCCATTTCTCCCGTCACAGCCAAAAAATGAGAGAAAAGCACTGTACACATCACCAGTCAATTCAGACTTGAAATCAAACAAGCCACTGTATCCGGTCATTAACCCGATCAGCTGTGAAATTGCCAGGTAACGGCTGTTCCATTTACCTCCTAATATTTGTGACCAGTTGCTATTATCATTATTTACTTGATAGAAATACAATTAGTTTGTCTCTGTAGCAGTTAATGATGTTTATGCTTGTACACAAGTATTATTGTAATAACAAAACAACATTATTGCAACTAATTAACTAGTTTATTATGAAGTTTGTCCAATTCACGTAACAGCCAATTTTTACAACACATTGATTGAACATGTGTGTACTAAAATGTTTCAAACGCGACCTTTACATTTCACTGGGGGTGACAGTCGATAAATATAGTACAGTAAGCATAAATTATATATTTTCTACGTTTATGCGAAGCATATTTGCTTCAAACAAACTACAGAAAGCACAAAACGTAGCCAAGCTATACAGGCGATTCATGACCTAATTTCGCCTGCACCCAGTAGCCGACGAATTTTCAGTAGTCGACTTATGGGCCGCAACTTGGCTCAAGACTGATTTTTTGGGCTCATTTTCGTGCCTCGACTTATGGGGCGGGTAGACTTATGGCTAGCAATATACGGTATACAGTTACGCGATAACTATAAGTAAGAAAAAATCAGAGAAAATATGATTTTGATCAGTTCCCCCTAATTTCCTCTCGTCCAGAAATAATCATTAATGTCAACAGTTTCTGGGCAAAGTCCTGACCCACACAGTGTTTTGATGTGTTTTCATGACACTAATAAACAATAAAGACTGTTCTTTATCGCCTGTTTGTTTTTATTATTATTTGTTCATACATGGTATAATATCCCAATACGTATTGCAATATGGGTTTGTTGTATCGCAATATATCGCAATAAGGGTTTGACCGTATCGTTGCACCTCTAATTATTGGATTTACATTTATTGAGCATAGGCTGCAATAAATGTTAATCCATAAATTGAAATTTACAGACGATCTTAAATTTGCACTTACGAACATTTTAGTCGTAAGAAGTTTAGTGAAACGGGCCCCTGCTGAACCCAGGCACATGATGCGACATCGTGAATATCAATTTTTCTTTATAGTTATGACGTTAATTATTGCTAATTAGCTACTAATTAGCTACTAATTAGCTGAGTAATTATGAAGGTATTGGTATTTAAGCTGAATTATGTTGAAGGACATTTATTATTTGTTATTTGGTTAACATTGGGGTACGCTGTATTAATATGTTCTTACATTTTGTGGTATATTGTCAAAAATTAATTGAGCGTGGCGTCATTTGATCGCATAATTAATTAATTAATTATTGACATCTAATTAGGTACATGTTATATATACAGGCATATAATGTATCTTATGTTAAAGAACATGATGTAAGCTACCTTTGGTGAAAATTTGAGCCATAAATCTTTATAAAGAAAAATGTTACCGTGTTTTTCGTTAAAAAATACCAGAATTTTGTCACAGAATTTCCTTTGTTCTATGGCATAACTTTCTTAATATTTGTCCTAGAACAATGATCCATATATCATTTTAAATGTATTTTCAATCTCTTTCCAACCATTGCAATTTCATTGTAATACAATGCATTTGAATTTTATTGTCACGTACCTACTATGATAGGAAAAATGTTTTCCGCTAATGGCGGCAATTAATTTGCATATTAAAAAAGTTGCCCAAGGTCGTCAAGAGGACAAACAATCTGATTTGCCCCAAGGCACCCGTGGGAATCTAAATCCACCAAAAAGTCTTGTGATATAGACAATTCATAGGTCCGACATATAATTCATAATGACGCCAAATCGTCTACATGTCATGAATCCAATTTATCCACTCAGTTACAATATCAGGAGATATACTGGCCCTCATTTCACATTCTTTTAAAATACAGCGCTGTTAAAGTTGTATTTCACCAACCGATTATTAGTATGCGAAAATAGAGATCGCGTCTATATAAGCCTGCATGAATAACGACGGCCAGTGCAGTCTTTCGAGCCAGGCGCGTATCCAGGATTTCGGGTTAGGGGGGGGGGGTGCGTAACTATTTTGCAATACTTGACTATAACCGAGCGGAGCGGCGTAACTATTTTGCAATACTTGACTATAACCGAGCGGAGCTCGGGATAACGCTAGGGGGGTCCTGGGGCATTCCCCCCGGATTTTTTTTGAAATCTACATCGCATTTCCTGCGTTCTGGCGCATTTTTTTGCAAAAATATTGACACTGTCACAGTATGTACGTAGAAACGTATGGAACGCCAAATCTACATAAACTCAAATAATTGATGCTAGCTTCAAATAATTAGTGCTCTCTCTAATTCTATTAGTGCTCTCTCAATTTCAATTAGTGATCTCTCTAATTCAATTTGTGCTCTCTCTCAATTTGTGCTCTCTCAAATTCAATTTATGCTCTCTTTAATTCAATTAGCGCTAGCTGTAATGATAAGTAATAGAGAGAGCACAAATTGAATTAGAGAGAGCACAAATTCAATTAGAGAGAGAGCACTAATTGAATTAGAGGGAGCACAAATTCAATTAGAGAGCACAAATTCAATTAAAGAGAGGTCAGAATACAGAAAACCGGCCATATCATATCCCTAAATGTTTTGAAGAGAGCTTAAATATATTTGAAGAGAGCACAAAATGATAGATTGTCGGTGAAATGTCAGAAAATTAACAAGACCTCCCTTCCCGCGCTTTAAAAATGATATGCGCATGCGCGGAAGAAATTGTAACCGGCTCCATTTTCGGTCAGCATACTTTCAACTTTCGTTTCGCTCGTGCCGTTGGCGTTGCGAAGTAGAAGCAGAGATGGAAGGTAAACATGTCAACACTAAACAGTAATCGGACCACAATCGTTTCACCCCGAGCGTTTGGCACGACAGATAGCCTAGGCCGAGGCTAGACACCAAAAGTGTGTCAGTTTGTTTCCCGATTATAATGCTAGCTGTGCACGAAACCAATCAGTGATACACTAGGTGTAGCCTGGTAATAATAATGGATTTAGTAAACACCATGAAAAAACATGTTTTTCAGTCAAAAATAGCTGCTGAAATTTCACCTTTATCAGTTTAAAACAGCAACAGTACAGGGCCTATAGTGTATAGGAGGGTGTATCTCTGATAGCCTGTATTCTCGAGTATTCGTGGACTTAACCTAAAAACCCGCGCATGCTTTTAAATGAAAATAGTTCTGAATAACTTGTCACAATATTCAGGGGCTGATTTTCAGTTGGGGGGGGGGGAGAGCGCAAGATAAAATCAAAACAATTGGATATGTTGCGCGATGTGCATTACTGTGCGGGGGGGTTTGGGGGTCCTCCCCATAGACATTTTTGAACACCAGAACGCCTCGGACGCGATTTCCTGGCACACAAATGTAATATTTCCAAGCGAAATTCGGCGAATTTTAGAGGCTGCGCGCTGGCTGGCGCTTAAATACGTAGTTTGACGAGTTTGAATGCTATAAACATTAACTATTTGGATGGGAGTGTCGGGGCGCTTGCGCCCCGGAAATGTTTCTGAATTTTGAAAGCAAATAACGAATTTTAGACAACTGAAAAATGAAGTTAGGCAATTTTAGGGGTGGTGCGCGCCCCCCCCCCCGGGCCCTGGATCCGCGCTTGATTTTATCAAGCAATATGCGCTCTAACACTACAAGTAGAAATTAAATCAAAACATTGTTTCTTATAAATGTAAAAATCTTGGCTTAGAAATGGCCACTATAGTGGTTTCGTTTCACTGAAAGTTTCTCATGAAATTCGTGGATCCGATTGGTTGTCAGATAAAGATGCTATCTGCATGGTACTAACTGTTCATTTTTCAAAAGTTTAAATAAAGAGAGAAGTGTCTCTGTCAGATGTGTGGCTGCTCTAGTCTTTTAGAGTGTTTCCATGGCAAATAGCCTTAGAATTACTTGCACGTGAATTTATGTTTGTAGAAAACACTGAAATCGGTGATATCCATGCAAAATATGAATATTTAAATAATGACTTAACCTTTTCCAATTTGTTTTCTCCGGAAATGAGCATTTTACCTCTTGGGGAATATTTTGCCATGTGCCGGAAACGTGCGAGAATGATATCACGTAGCTGATACAAGTACCACGAATTCCACGAGAACCCCCCCCCCCCCCCCCACCCCCCAAATGATGAGAAAGAGGACTATATATTTTTTGTATTGATGATTATTAATCCTTACCTAGACAACAGTTATGTGTCTGTAGCTCTATCTAGCGGGGGCATAACAATTAATTCTATATGGGAATTTAACATTGGAGCCGAGCTGGTGGTGAAGAAGGTGAAGAAACAATTTTTTGTTTTAAGGCCGTTTCACACTTACACCGAACCGAAACCGAAACCGGAACGAAAAAATATAAGTACGTTGGACCCTATGGAGGCTTTCACATCTACGCCGAAACCGAAACCGAACGCCGAAACAAAAACATGCACGAATTGGATTTTATATTTTTCGGTTTCGGCGGCCAAATATAGCATCTATGCCAGGTCTGTCCAGCATCACACAACATATAATTAAATTACACAACTGCATATAAACGACCACGTGCGTTGTATATAAATTTAATTAGTAATCATGGAAGCCATGAAGGGATTGTCAAGCGAGACAATAGAGGCGATTATTTTAGAAGTGCAAGACTACAGATGTTTGTGGGACAAGGCTCAGGCCGACTATAAAGACCATGACTTGAAGGAAGTGACATGGAACAACATCGGGAAGTCTGTAGAATTATCAGGTCTGTGCTAAATTATACATACATGTGCATGTTATTGTACTATACGTGTTAGCTTTTCTAAAACGCTTGTCATGTGTATTATTATCATTATTGTTCTGTGATGGACAATCAATTGGTGACACTTTCTTCATCATGTGCGTGTGCTTATTCAGGAATCACATTGCTAGTGTCCGGTTTTCCATGTGTCCGTTTTCGTGTGTATGCGGGAAAGCCAATTTTTTCTATATAAACAATGATTACCACCTATAATAATTACCAACAACACTGCACACATACGCAGACGTGCACATTGACGGTTCTCCATGTGCGCGTGTGCGTGAAAAATAGTTTGCTATATGAGCGATTATTACCTATGTTGTATGTGAATACAGGTAGTCATTGCTCATACAGCAGACTTTTTTTCACGCATGAGCACATGCGCACCTAGGAACTGTCTGTCCGCTAGTATATTGAATGACCATTTCAAGGTGGCATCACTATCATAAACCTGTATGTGGCTGTGCCTCGTCTTATACATTGCTATGTGGCTGTGAATGAAGCAAAATGGCTGTGACCTATGCAACCAATGTAATTCCAGATCAGCCTATTCATCCGCACGAAATATACGCTCCCAGTTGTAATTTTAATTCTTATATTTTTTATATTTATATTTGTTATTTATAGGGTGGAATTGGCTCGATGGCCTTCCATCCCTGGGGTTGTAATTTTAAGGACATTTATCTTTTATATCAGGTGAGCGTGTGAAAAAGGTATGGAGCAACCTGAGAGATACCCGTACGAGGTACATGAGGGAGGACGCGAAGATACTTTCCAGTGGCTCTGCCTCAAAACGCGGAAAGATGGAGTCTTGGAAGTGGGCGAAAATACTGGCTTTTCTGTCAACTGCAGAGTATCCGAAAAGGTGAGTGTTATATCCGCTAACAAATGGGTGTTGTTACAACGTGCTTTAGACGTTGCGCGAATGTTGTGGCGCCACTGCATTACACCGTTGTAAGGCCCTAAAATGGCAAGTTAATGTTCAGAGGACGTTCTCGTCATTACAAAATAGCTTTGAGACAACGTTTCTACAACGTTGACACAGTAATTTATTTTTCGCAACATAATAAAATTATGCCGGCGTAGCAGCAACATTGTGTCAGCATTGCCACAACGTTGTATTGACACGGTGTGTTTGCTGGGATGGCAATTACCACCATAATTTTTATTATATAACAATATGTCTAGTACAGTTTCGAATATGCAATACAAGTCAACACGGTTGTGTGATCCATGGAACCCGCTGAGCATGGCTACTAGAAAAAAAAATGCAACAAATTAAAAAATTTGACAAAGGAATACACCATAATTGTCCACACAATGTGGGCAATTATGGTGTATTCCGTTTTCAGTCTTAATGTGTTGCACTATTCTAGTTCTTTGTATCATAGGTACGTGTCTTTCACATGTGGAAGGGTCTACATCGACCATTTTTAACTCATCGGCTCATCGTTTTTAGAACGTTGTTCTACATGTGGGTGAACACCGCGGATGCACTGGTGAAAGACGCGTCTGAGAACTGAATACACCATAATTGCCCCCCTATAATGTGGAAAATTATGGTGTATTTCGTTTCCACGTAGGTCTTTCACCTGTGCGGGGTGTTGGATTGTGCTAATACAATATATTCTGTGTTTCAGTACAGTCAGCAACATTCCAGAGATGGAACCAGGAGGACAAGATGATGAGTCACAGTCAGATAATGATGCGTCCATTGAAGACGAAAGTGGAACTTCATCTCGACCACCTTCGAGAGCGTCTATACAGCAAGAAGTGGTCGGTCCGAAGTTAACTCCAGGTAGAAGGCAGAAGAAACGTATGCCTAATGATGAGCTGGAATCATTGTACATGTCATATTTAAAGAAAAAGCAAGAGAAGCAAGAACCAGTAAGCTGATAAGGATGCTGAGGGCTGATAAGCTTTGGCTGTTGAGTTTGCTTCCGAATTTTAAGGGAATGCCGCTGAACAAAAAGAATCGCATAAAGTATGCAATTCAAGGGTTGTTCCTTGAATCGGATGACCTGTCGCCTACACGAGGAGAGATGCCTCGGCAACAGCAACTTCGTATGCAAGTGCCATATCAACAACCGGCGTCACAGCAGCAGGGATATGTCTTCAACCAACAACCACCAATCAGTAATAATAGAGGCACAGGCAGCGATACTGATAGTGTTCAACAATCATATGATAATGATGGTGGTGTATACCAAACGTATACCAATCTCTAAGGTAAAGTTGATGTTTATATGAGACGCTGTTGTAAGTGTAATTACAGTTTCTGATGAAGACATCACTATGAATCTATTGACTGTCATATCACCGATTCATATATATGCTATCAAATAATGGAATATGTTCTATCACAAACGCAATGTTTGATATCACACATTCAATTACTTGATATCACTAACTTGATTGAGGTTCCTATTTCAGTAGCATTTGTGCACCTGAATATCACATCATTATTCACTTATGTTTTCGTCTTTATACGAACGTCCATTTAACGTTCCCCTCGAATTATTGAATACTGCCATGGTACAGCTCCTTCCTCTGAACCGAAGTAATCTTTGTACCGATTCCTAACTTGGACAGAATGTGCCTTTGGTCTGTTACGTGTAGGCACTTGTGGTATGCTGTGAAGCCCAGCATTTTCTTGATTCCCTTCGCAAACTGCTTGTGGCATTTCCAATGTCATCCATCCCATGTTGTCCAATAGAATCCTTTTGGATAAAGTTATGTAACACTATTGTACCTTTAACTACTTTAGTGGCATTGTCAGGATGCAAACGTAGTCTCCTGTTGTATATCCTCCAGCGTTGAGTTAACAAACCAAAGGCATTTTCTGATATTCGTCGAGCGCGCGACAACCTGTAGTTAAAGATACGTTTGTCCTCTGATAAGTTTTTTCCAGGGTATGGTCGTAGCATGTAATCTTTCAGCGGAAATCCTTCATCTCCAACAATCACATACGGTAACGGGCCGTGTTCCTCAGCATTTCGTAATGGCTCTGTGGTATGTTAAACTGTTGTTGCTCAAGGGCTATCCCCATGGGACATTTGTTTAAAATTCCACTGTCACTGCTGCTGCCAAAACTCCCTATATCTACGGCTGTGAATAGGTAGTCTGTGTCTACTATAGCTAACAACACTATAGAGAATGTCTTCTTATAATTGAAATATAAGGATCCGGAATTTGGAGGTGCTTCAATTGTCACATGTTTTCCGTCGATAGCACCGATGCAGTGAGGGAAGTTCCATCTTTCTTCAAATCTTCTTGCGCCTTCCAACCATGATTCTTCAGTTGGAACAGGGAATAAAGTGTCACTGAGAGACTCCCATAATGCATCGCAAACTTCATAGACAGCATCACTTACTGTACTAATGCCACATCGAAAACTGTATGCGATGGTTGTAAATGCATCACCAGTACTTAAAAAGCGCAAACATATCGCAAGTTGTTCAGGTACACCAATAGGTTTTCTAAAACGTGTCGTCTGACGGTGGAGCCTAGGTGTTAATATTTCAACAAGTTCGTCAAATTTTTCCGGGCTCATACGAAAGTATGTGTAAAAATTTGTCTGGATGTGCTCTTAGTTCCTGGAATTAGCTTATGGTATTCACCCAATTCTTCACGTCTAGTGTTGATTTCATGTACCCATTTTCTTCTTTGCCTACGTCTTCTTAAAATATGATAGCCCATCAGTAGCATTTCATCATCACTGTCATCTGTGGCTACATGTACATCCATATTGAATTGTTAACTTAAATATCACTGAATTGAATCACATACAGTATAGTTCTATGCAATGCATCTGTGATACACAAAGAATTTCACAACGTGTAAAGTAGTCATAGATTTCGTCCACGGAATCGGCTCAAATGTGAAAGGCCTCCCGAAAACGAAACGATGGAAATCGGTTTCGTTTCCGTGTACGGTTTCGTTTCGGTGTAAGTGTGAAACGGCCTTTAGAAATCGGCCTCGAAACCTGTCTAGATGGGTCGGAAATTATCTAATTAAGAAAATGAAAGAAATATTTTGAAAATCGGCCCAGTAGTTTTGAAGATACCGTAACTCATGAGCAACTCGGGGATGGATGGGCGTTTAAAAGAAGCAATGTTTTTTTAGGATTAGTGAAAAATGTCAAGACACCAAGTAGTGCAGTCGCAATATAATGTAGCGAGAAATGCACATCCGCCAGCCATAGAGAGAGAGCACCCTCTTCTATCGGGACATTTGTGAGGGGAGGTGGACTTAAAATTCCGTGTTCCTACTGAATAGTTGGACACAAGGAACAAAAGGCACATGTCCACCATACCTTACTAAATAAAGAAATGTGTAAACGTACAGATGGTCCCGATTTTTGTCAAATTGAAGCAGAAAACAGTAATTTTTGGACACAGAAATGGGGGGTGGGCATTTATTAGAGTATGGGCGTTTATTAGAATAATTACGGTATTCAATAAAATGTTGATTTTTAGGGAGAAAAAAAAGAATAGCCATCCCAATGTTAAATTCCCATAGAGAATTGATTTTTTGGCTATAAAATCAAAATTTTACCAAATAAAAAACACAGAAAAATATGATATCGCCAGATTTTTATGAAAAAAGTAGTTAAAAGTGTATAATTTTATCGTTTATGGATTTTATTGGCATCACAAATAAGTGGGGAATCATGGAAAGTTAAAGCCCCCGGGGTATGCCCGGTTGAAGCCCCGCTACTCCCCCGGAGGGGGTGGGGATTCACATTGACTGATGCATTGAGTATACATCACCATGATAAAGAATCAAATACAGAAATGAGTTAACAAGTAGAAATGTAACATAAACCCTAAGACAAGAGGGCTATTATGGCCATATATCGCTCAACTGTGTAAATATTGTGACCACATATGCCGCACCCATTTTGTCAATAGATGACTGCTTCCAGCATGTCGCGCCCGCCACGTTAATGGATGGCCGATGTAGTGCAGGTTAGAAGTATTAATGAAGTGGCCGAGATGTATGGTACTTGAAAACGGATGGATACACATCCGCACGCCAAAGTGCTGACTATATCACGCTTTCCACAAGCGGGCGCGACAAAAATGGTACGAGAGTAATCCGTTCGTCAATATCTTCAATTTGATATGCAACTTGACAACTCCCGGCAACAAGAGCACCACAATATGAGGAAGCGTCATTGTACATGCAGTTAGTGGAAAAAGTCATTCTACCAAATAAAGTACAGCATGTGATCATATTATTATAAACAAAAGTTAAAATCCCATAGACTTGCATGTATTTCTAACATTTCTATGCAATCTGTTACTTCCTGACAACTGCACATATTTTACTGAAACTGCACAGTTGCATTGACAATTGAATTATGCAGCTTAGTATATGTTTATAACTTCAATATCTCTTCTTGTTTCAAAGATGTAGCTAATTGAAGACGTCATTATTTTTACGTCGTTTTTTGGCGACGTCACCATTGACGTCAATGGGAAATGTATTTTCAAAATATTCTCACCATCTTCAAATGTACACATCTTTAGAACTGTGTAACCGATTTAGGTTCTGTTACTTATTTGGCCCTCATATACATTTTTGACTTTCTTGTATGTGAGAGTTGAGTCAGGTTATGCCCTATATAAAAGTAGGATTAGCGCTAATCCAATTGCTTTTAGGGGATGGGATAAATGATGCTGGTGTGGCGAGGGCCTGGCACCAGATCAGGTTGTTCTATTTTCAGAACTGAATATATATTTTATTGTAAATATTGAGTTCTGAGTTTGGAATTTACCCCCCTTGGACAGGTGAATACGGGACTCTACCCCGTTGACCCGTCTGCGTGTAGACTCCGTGAGGCGGATACCTCGATTGTCAGAAAAGCGGACGTTAAACCCTATTCACTCACTCACTCACTCTGTTACTTATTAAAGAATCATACACCAATTGTGCATCATCTGGCACATTTATATCACAATATGCCTAGCGGTCAGCAAGTAGCAAGTTATTCAGAAATGTTATAATTGCATGTAAGTCTATGGGATTTCAACATTTGTTTATAATAATATGATCACATACTGTAGGTTGTGGGTACACTTGAGCTGGTGGGGTGTATGAATGGCATCAGCTGAATCATGTAACTCTTTCCTGAACACATCATTCATACTCGGATGGTGGTCGAATAAAGTTAGTAAAGTTTAATTACATTCTGCAGCCTGTAGAAGGAGGATCCAGCCCTGCTCGATTCCCTGTGCGATACTGAGCTAGTTCGACCCCTCCTCTAAGACCGTGTAGCTGAACACCACGAGCCTCTCCAAGGCATCCATCGTGAGATGTGGTGCTGCGCCTCTGAAGATGTGTATTGCTTCCACTATGTGTTCTTGCAGAATTTGAAGAACTCCTCCAATTTGTAAACCTGGCCAAATTACAATCCACATACAACTTGCATAGTGCAAATACATGAAGTGTTGTAAATGAATTTAACTTCCCCCGATGAATATCAATGTATTGGTGAAGTATCATGAAGATCGTACATATAGTTATCCAGTTATCGCACGGAAACAAAAAAAACGGAGACACATGGATGGGAAGGTAAACACTATATGCACCCGACATCTATGCTTGCATTATGTGAACATTAGTTTGAAATTGTAAAAACAATTTATAATAGTGTACGAGCCAGGACCTAGAAAATGGGGTCAACACTACCACTTGGTGGGGGGGGGGGGGCAAGTTGGCACTGTATTTTTTCGAAATGTATATATCCCTGCATATCATTTCCGTTTGCTTGCCCACTGGATGTGGTAACTTTGCGATTGTATGGTAATTTTAATTTTGGGCTGTTTTTATAACGGGTAGCAAACGAACATGATATACATGGATATAGAGAATATTAGGTTGGTGTCGTGAATGGGAACACATATCCGGCGAGGCTAAGAAAACGGATGGGCGCGGCTTGTCCAAGCCCATCTCATTTTCGGGCCGAGCCGGATATTTTTTTCCCATTCACCGTCACGGCATTAACCTAATGTTCTATTTATCCCGTCAAAACTGTGAAATATGATTTAAAACCATTAAAATAATTATAATATTGCTATTTTATCATCGAACTATATTCATCATGTTGAGATGTGATGATAAGGTGAAAATAGTTCCGAATCCGTCTTGTGTGTATTGATTATGAAGCAGTCGCTACTAAACGTGAACGACAAAGTTTATCCGTACCCCCCTGTTCATGTCTAGTAGCCACCTTGTAGGGATAAATATACCTTTCCAAAAATATGGTGACAACTTGACCGCCCCCCCCCCCCCCCACCCCACTCCAAGTAATAGTGTTGACCACCTCTGGCTCATACACTACAAGTATTAGTTATAGCCGAACTATTAAATACGAGCAATAACGGGATATGCATGCATCAACAAATATTGTCCAGTGAAACCAAGTGAATGTAATTTCATGCCTACCAAGACATATTTTAAGTTGCAATATATTATTTGTAAGTTACCTTGCACAAACTGGTATAATGCCATTTTTTGGGGCTGAACGATGTGGTGCGCCACCATGACCTGTACCAGTTCCGGTAGGCTGGCTCGTACAATCTTTGTGTATTGTACATTGTATCCTTGGCTAAATCTTTCCGTAAATAATTTGTCAACATGTCTACCAAGTTCATCGTCAGATACAGCTTCTAGCTGAAACAAAGTTGTAACAAATCTGTCAACACATGCACAAATATATAACAGTATTCTGCAAATGAATAATTCTTGACAAGTTAATAGTCTGCAAAATTAGCACTGGTCCAGTGCCCCCTGGCCAGTAAAAATCATGTTGGGGATCCATGTCGAATCGCCCAATAAAAATGGAAATGTTAATCTTTTGACTTTGCTGAATATTGGCGTATATAGTAAGTTTGATAGGAATACATGTGTTGACCTAGGCACAATCTTGGGTATAGGTTGTGTAGTTTTCCTTCTAAGACTGTCAGTTACCATTTTTATAGAAAATAATTATTACATTATTTTAAAGATGGCCGGCCACAGTTAATATTACATTTAGGGTCTAAAAAATAATATTGTCTAAAATAAATAAATACCAGAATATGTATTCAGTCCACCAGGTTTGAAAATTGAAAGTAGTCGTTATGAATTTAATTTGTATAAAATGAAAATGCTGTGAATCACCATAGAATTCAGAGGCGATAATCATGTTCCCTTATGAACGTAAACGTGATGCAATATTTATCAACATTATTAACTATTTGCTGTGGAATGACCATCCAATGTGAGATTTATACAACTAGAAAATGTGTTCATAGAACAGGGATGCCCCATCTGGCGCTTTGTCAGTAAAAATATTTTTTTTAGAAACTTGCATGTAAGAAACTCGCAACGGACGGGACGGACATATAAATATATATTCAGTTCTGAAAATAGAACAACCTGATCTGGTGCCAGGCCCACGCCACACCAGCATGCATCATTTATCCCATCCCCTAAAAGTAATTGGATTAGCGCTAATCCTACTTTTATATGGGGCATAACCCGACTCAACTCTCACATACATGAATAATTAGAGAGGGAAATACTTTTATTTTAGATGATTAGTAAGGCATCAAAATACTACATGAGCTTCTGCGAAATCTCTGGCATCTCCATCATTTGTATGTGTGTGACCTTGAAAATATGGATGATGATAAACATGCAGGTCGAGTTTGAAGTGAATTCGTCGAACAGTAAAGAAGTTATAAGCGATTATTCTGACACTAAGTTTTGAAGGCCTTGTGCAGAACAGAAAATTAGATCAAGCATTTGCATAAATGACAAAAGTTAAACTGAGACACCACAGGGGGTCGACACTAACCTTTTAGTTGGATTCAATATGTCAGGGAATGTAGATCCGTTTTTTGGGGGATAATTTTCAACATTCAGGCAAATCCAAGATGGCCGCCGTGAATATAGCTCAAATTAGAAAATGTGTTATTGTCATTATAGGAAGATGTTTTTAGTGTATATACCCATGTTTGGGCATATCATATGAGGAATGCAATGGAACCATTTCCAATGATATCTGACTATGGTAAGATGACTAAAATAAAGAAATCCAAGATGGCCACCATAATTATGTGTCAAGTAAGGAAAAGTGTAATAACTTTGCAATGGGTGATGCTAGGAACATGAATTTGGTGTATATGGTTAAAACATGGGTGTAGCCACCCAACTCAGCGTTCTAAGTCTACTAATGAAAAGGATATGACAGTTTTTGAGCAATGCATTTTTGAGCCGGGGGTCACGATTTTAGCTATTTTGAAAGACGATTATTGGTCGATCATTCCTACAAAATTTCGTGAAAATCGCACCATCGGTTCGTGAGAAGAAGATTTTTTAAGAATTTGTGATATTTTTAGACGGCGGCCATCTTGAATTAGCGACGACCTCCATTTTAGCTATTCTGAAATACCTTCACTCAAGGACCATAACTGAAATTTGGCGACTACAGGTCCAGCGGTTCGGGAGGAGAAGACGTTTCAAATTGTTCACGGACGGACAACGGACAAAAAGCGGTAACAATAGCTCACTTGAGCCTTTGGCTCAGGAAAGGCTCAGGTGAGCTAAAAATTCACGGATTTACATATTGAACCCAACTATTTGGTAATAGGTGGTCCGCAGACACCCTAACTTAATGCTGCCATAGACAGACATTAAACGTTAGGTGGTCCGAATTGAAAATCTGACGATCGTTCTTAAAATCTGCTGGTCTCTGACAACCAGATGCCTTCTAGTGTCCATCCCTACACCATGCTCTTACGTTCAACGTATCCCGAGTCATGTAGCTGCTTCACGATCAACGACGCCAACTGTCGTGATGGCCCTCCATCGTCTACGGCAGATTCACCAATGAACCTGACAGACAACGGCTGCATAAGTCTGTCCTGCGCCCTAGAGATTGATTAATTCAATAATTGGCAGACTATGCGATAGACGCTCAAACTTTACAGGTCTGCCGGGCTGGTAAACACAATTTTTTTACAAGCCCGAGTGAAATTTTACCAGTTCGAAAACAGACCGAGAAAATAAAAATTTAAGAAATATAAAATAAAGTGACTTTTACACGAGATTTAGATTATTTTCACAATATTTCAGCCAAGTAGAGATGACTTTCAATAGAAATATAGGATGTGGCATACCAGAAAAGTTGGTTTTGAAAAGCAAAATGTTTTTTTTTTAATGGACAGAAGGTCCGACCACTTCCGTTTTTTGACCGGTCCGGCCGCGATTTTACCGAAGGACCGACATATTTTGCATACTCGGAATTGTGGTTAAGTGGGTTTCATGTGAAGGGATACCTCCACATTTACAAAATCCTCTTGCCACACCAACAAGGTGATTGATGTGTCTCACCCACTATCCAGGGTTGGAAACTAGTGGTCACATAGTTTTCCCGCTATTGAACTAAAACGTTTGATGTTTTTTCGGAATCAACCGATATATGGCGGCCAGCATGTCGCACCCGCCGAGGTGAGGGATGGTCAATATGCACTATTTGAACCAGGGCGTCCGCCAAACAACTTGCTTAATCCAGCCCTTAGGCAGACATTAAATTTCAGATGGTCCGCATAAAACATCTGGTGATCCTTCTGACAATATGGCTGTCTCAGACCAGACATATATTATGTATGGTTCACTGAACCGATTTGAATGAAATAAAGCATTGAACAGTCAACATATATGTGCACAGTATGATAATTATGATTATTAATTATCTCAAGCTGTTCGCTAGAAATGTTTTTAAATTTGAGAAATGGCATTTCCAAAAATATTCCAAAAGTTTGAATCTAGCAAACTACTTTGGATAGTGAATACACAAAGTTATTAGATTATGTACAAATCTATTGGCTATTCAATACATTTTATAATTGTTATTTCATTGAAATTATTTCAGTATGCAGAGAGTACTATATTTCAAAGTAAAGTTGGAAATACATGTACGTCTATGAGATTTTAACTTTCGGGAACTCACCAATGGCCACTGATTGTATATCTTTGAAATTCCAAAGCTTTTGACCGATAGTGAAATTGTTCAACTTTTCATTTAATATGAGAGCATCCAACTAGATGTGTGCTGCCGGCTATGTTTGCTGATAACCGATATTACCTAGCATATTACCTACCTAGATATATTTTGAAGTGCATCTCTCTGCGCCGTACTTCTCCGCACAATGACTTTTAGGCAGCCATCATCTCTGTTGTCTCCCAGGACATTTTCAGCCAGCGATTGCAGCGCCGAGGACAGCTTGGTAGTTGTTGGTCTGGTTTAGCCGGAACAAAATCATAGTAGGGCGTGTATTCTCCACTAAAGGGACAAATTCGATCGAAAATAAAAATAATGAATTCATAGTTGCCAATGGGAAATATGATTTTGTTGTAATCCTATGTGTATACTACTCGAAAGCATATTAACCTTTTTTCTATTCCATGAGTGGCAGGTGTGAGAGATACCAGTAGTATAGAGTGGATTTTCTCGCATACCTGTAAATGAAATAGAGCTATCCCATGACAGACAGGTGTGCCAGATTAACAGTATCCATCATATGCACTGGTTTTTGGGACAACGATATTCCACCAGAGTGGCCAGAAAATGCCGTCAGAAACGAGGCTTTTTGGATACTTTTTCTCGTCGCCATGGAAGTGATCCGATTTGATATGCAACATAATTTTTTACTGGGAATATTTACATTAAATTTGATACTTCTATCATGTTCGCCAGGTCGACACCTACACATTAACTGCTAATGCCATTTTAATGACTAGTTTGGTCGCTAGCCTCAAATAAATAATCAACCGACATCATCACTATGAAAAATGACGTTATGACGTCACAAGAAAGTGTCGACAAACGTCAAACATTACTAAACAACAATTGTCTTGAATATTTTGATGAAATATCTAAATAAATGACCGTATATAACCTCATTTTAGTCATTACTGTGTGCCCATTAAAGACAGCTGTCACGTGGTCATTAAAGACATGGATATTCCACATGGGCGTTTCTATGCGGATATCTGTGTGGACGAGGTGGGCGAGAAAGCTATGTCTGCCCCTACAGAGGGGGCAGTCGTGTGTGGGGCCCGGTATGTACGGGGGCCACAGGGGGTGGGGGCAGTCGTGGGTGGGGGCCGGTGTGGACGGGGGCCACCTCACATCCAATGTGTATGCATGGGCGAAGTTTTGTTAAAATATTGCATACAGTATTCAATATATAGTCCAAACAGAGAATATGAAGAAAAACAACAAAGGGAAATAACCCAAATGTTGAAAAACAACAATGTACGATAACTCCAAAATTAGGGATGCAAGAGTTGTGGTTCTTGCGTAGGAGGCATCGTTGACTCGATACATATGCATGGATTAAGTTTCGTTAAAATATTCTATACGGTTTTGGACTTGCACCTCAGACAGAAAATCGGAGCCAAAAATCGACAAAGGGCAATAACTCAAAAGTTAGCGATGTAAGAGTTGTGGTTCTTGCGCTCGACACGTCGTTTACTCAATATCTATGCATGGATGAAGTTTCGTGAAAATATTCCACACGGTTATGGACTTATATTCCGGACACGATTTCGTTTTAAAAATCATGAAAGGGCAATAACTCCAAAATTAGCGACCCGAGAGTCGTGGTTCTTGTGCGCGACACGTCGTTGACTCGTTATCTATGCATGGATGAAGTTTCGGACGCGGCGTGACAACGTCAAATCCATAGTATCCCCCGGGGATACAACTAGCAATATACATACTGTGGTTCAAACTGTGTGTCCTCCTCCCCATGGTTTAACACCAGCTCCGACTCAAACGCATCATCCGATATGAATATTTCTGGAAGAGGCCTACAAATAGGATCGTCAGCATAGGTAAGGCATTTAGCTAATGTGGAAAAACTATGACAAAATTTGGAAGTTCCGTCTACAGACAGATGTCACGGCGCAGGGGCAATCGCAATAACCACTGAGTGAGTGAGTGATTAGGGTTTAACGTCCGCTTTTCTGACAATCGCGGTCTCAGCCTCACAGAGTCTACACGCAGACGTCTAGGGGGGTAAATTCTGTCCTAGGGGGGTAAATTCCAAACTCAGAACTCAATATTTACAATAAAATATATATTCAGTTCTGAAAATAGAACAATCTGATTTGGTGCCAGGCCCTCGCCACACCAGCATCATTTATCCCATCGCATAAAAGTAATTGGATTAGCGCTAATCCTACTTTTATATGGGGCATAACCTGACTCGGCTCTCACATACAACAAAAGCCAAAAATGTACACGAGGGCCAAATCCGGTAGAATGGGTTCCGGAAAGTATTAACCCAATCGTTAAACCAATTTAGTCGCCTCTTACGACAAGCAATGACTGCTGCGGCACTATTCTGCGGATCAGTTGATCCCGCCCTGGTGCCTGCACGGGGGGCAATAACCACTGAACCTTTTCGGTCGGGGGATAAAAAACAAGAGGGACATTATGGCCCTATATACCTCACCAAACCTAATAATATTTTGACCCATACAAACTGTGTCGCAAGTAAACTTCTTTATCACGGTATCGGTAAAAAATGCTTTGGAATGGCTACATGCCAAAAACGTACATTTTTCCCGGCCAAATGTCTTTTCAATTAAAGAAATAATTTTATCTTTCACAAATTTCACAGATTTAATGGCATAACTCTTAGAATAAATATTTTCCCAACCTACCTACACAGACCTCAGAGGCCTGGGTCGGGGGAGGGGAATCAAAACATACTTTATGGCCGACCTAAGCTGAATTGTCTTTTTTGTTTGTTTTCAAACAGTTTTTCACACAGTAATATTTACTTACTCAGGTATTGGAGGAGAGTCCGATCTTGCAGGTGTTGCTATGGCAGGTCTTGAAACCCTTGTTGATGAAGGTGACACTCTAACCTCGGACATGGTATCGACCCACTCTGTCACACGTAATCTTGCTACTGCAGCAGCATCTTTTCGAGGCCGTATTCTAAATGAGATCTAAAACAGCACAGATTATCTCAAATGAACTGTTAATTCTTGATCAACCAGTTCATGACATGTTGTTTGAAGAATACAATCTACTTTTCCATTGTGGCCATCATGCGTGACACCGTTAACAAATCTTCACCCAAGGATCATCCCTATCAAGTTTTATCAGATTCGGCAAAGTGAAGTCATTGGAAATTGTGGGCGGACGAACAAATAGGACAACTCACCAGATTCTCTGAGGTGAGCTGGAAATCAATTTGTGAGTTATGTTTTCACAATTGAATTTTGGGTTATAAGTAATAAAGTACATTTTTGTATCTGAAAGAAGTGAGCGACCGAATTTGGAAGTATGGTTGTCAGACCAACAGTCAAATGCTCATGATAGTTTTTCCTCAAAAGTAGTTAACTTAATATGCATTGAATGAAGTAGTTAACTTGCCAACTTAAGTAAGCCACCATTGGTTGGAATGTTGTTTTCTCACGTTGTATTCAAGCGATAGATACTTACAGTTGGTGTGTCAGTTCTTTCATATATATCCTCAGTAAAGTCGTGGGACTGGTCTTGAAATGTGTGTGGTATTGCAACATGTAAATGACACTATAGTCATTAATAAAAACAAGAAAATCAGTAAAACTGATGGATACACACCGGGTGGGGCGCGAAATTAATGCATGGTTGATAATAAACAAGCATATAAAGTTTCAAGTAAATCCGCCATATGGTTGCAGAGTTATAAGATGCTTAAAAACTTTAACGCAGATTTTGCAAAAACGTTAATATAAAATTTCAAAGTCCTTTGACCTTCACCTTGAAATCGATCGATAAATGTATACGTGGCTATTTCCCATTTCGGGTGTATAGCAGGCAGTCGGTGAATCAGCAAGGAGAAAACAGAACCTGGTGAGTTATTCATTTGTTAATACTTAATGGTACAATGGAATCAACCATTTCTGAATCTCCAGCGTATATTTCCAGATATTCTTCCTGAAACAGAAATTCAGATTTTGAAATCAGTAGCGCAGTGGGCAACTACAAACATTTGACCAAATGGTATCCTAATATCAAGTAATGTTATGCCGGAGTTATCTTGCATTGATATTTGCATCCACGCAAAAGCTGTAACCACTGAACGTTCATGTTTTGTGTAGTTTATAGGAATTGTCTCACAGAGCATCTTTTCACGTCGGTGTTTACATAAAAGCAATTTGAAACGAAGGACGGTCATTTAAAAAAATATTCTGAAAAAAATTAAAATTGCACTCTTCGTGGGCGTAAATGAGTGAATGCTGTTAAGTAATTAACCTAGGCTCTCTAGAAAGGGAGTGTAAGTGATAAATGTGTAAACAGGCACGAATATCAACATAAAACACTGATTAATTACCGAAATGTGCATATTATAATGTAAACAACATGGGAAACGCAAGTAAATTGTAATGCTTCCAAATTTTCAGCATTATAAACATTGTGTTATGTTTTGTTACTTTCTGTCTATATAGTGCAATATAAGTTCAGAAAAATAGTGCAAATATTGTGAAAAATTTAGAATTTACCACATTTGCTTTTCTTATGAGACAGTCCATTTAATAGAAAATGCTGATATATATGCAAGGTAATATTTGACATGCAACACAGTGACTTGTAAGGAATCTCTTTTTTTTTTTTTTTTGTACCAGTTACCACACAGGGCCTGGAGCTATGAATTGATGCCTCAATTACTTTTGTGAATAATAAAAACAGGTATCGTCATCATTTTTATATACCGATGTAGCAGTATTGTGCAAGAATCAAGAATACCTTTGTTAACCATTTCACATGAAGTAAAGTTATGTTGGATAAGCCAAGGTCCAATAGAGTTCTTTCAGAAGATAGGTTCAATATAGGCCCATCGGGAGGTCGTATGTCGAAGTGCTCCGTTGATTCTAAACTACCTACGAAGTTTCTCATCACCTACAAGAAATAGCCATCGGAGAGTGGCAGACCACAGCCCGAAACGATATGGACCTATACTTGAGCTTTGTCTGTATAGCCACAGCATTTAGCTAATTGGAAAAATTGTGTCAAAAATTTGGACCTATTTGTTGCAGAATGGTGTTGGACTCCTACAAATAAACCTGTAAAATATATTGGGGATACTTCATCAAGCAGCCAATACATGTATTTATAAACATATTAACAATGTTAGTGTTTCATTTATAATTAAATGACAGCAACTGTGATTAATGGAAATAATTTTAAATGAGAAAAGGGTAACTACTGGCATTTGTGACCAATGTAGATCCGGGACTAACTGTGCAGACGCAGATGGTAATCTGGGTCTAATATGTTCATTAGGAGGTGTACTGACAAATGACTGACTGAATATTGAACAGTGTAGGCCCTTATCAGACTGAGCGGATTCACAGGCTGATCAGATACTAACTACACTGGTCACAACGGCCAACCGGTACCTTTTCTCATGCAATGTCTCCATTGAGGATCCCCGCAGGTCACCCCTGACCTTGACGCGGTCTGCTGGCTTAATCTTGGAATTACCATCGCAATTCCTAGGGATTGCGGTTGCAGTTCCCAGAGAACTAACAAGGGGTGGGTTTCCTAAGGACTAACTGGGTTATATGCATGCACTAGCTATTGGTGCATGCACATATTACCTAAACACCCCTTGGTGACTCGTAGGTACTCTATGCATTCCCGCACAAAGGTAAGTACACTTACCTTTGGGCGTGTGTGTGTAGGGGAACCTGGCTGGCCGTTTGCCGTGGCCTGCGACCCGGACGTTTTGGAGGAAGGGATCCTGGTGGGTGAGTGTCTTGCGTGGCTGGCAGAATTTCTGGCCAAGATGTCACGCATTACTACAATACACCACTTCGGCCCTGACTTCAAGGCAAACGGGAGGTTATTGGGTGAGCATGCCCAATGGGATTAATCGGCTTCTGTGGCACCCGGTGCTGGAGTCGTGACTGGAGATTATTTTTTTGCTTTGTTTTGTGATTATTTCATATATACGTGAGTACATTATCTTGTTCCCTTTTACATTGTGTGACCAGTCCGCGGCTCTAGTAGGTGTCACGGTTTAGTGCTACACGAGTGAGTTATTTGTCTTGCTCGAGTGTATCACTATGTATCCTCGGTGTGCGGTGCGGAGACCCGCACCATTAGCACATCCCCTTGTAGGGCTCCATGGATGGTGGGGAACATAGTGACGAATATACCGGCCTACTGATATGCATCGCCAAAAAAAACAAAAAACAAACTTCTTCACAATTATCCACAAACCCAATTGATTGGAAGGCTTCGGACTTCACAAAGTCGTCTAGCCAACCTTGTTCAGCTGGCCCATCTAAAAAACGGACACGACCTGCAGAATTCAATTTTCTGTCTACTCCATCTGATTTCCCTCAACGACCACTACAACAACATCAAACAGAACTACAGCATGTAGCCACTTGGCCTCGATTCCTTGTGGTCCATGCAACTGACAGAGACAAGCCTCTTGAAAAATTGTCTGTCTTTGTTTTATCAAAGATACTGAATAGTGTGGCAGGGGAGCCCAAGAACTTGAAACGGTTGCGCTCTGGTGACCTTCTTATTGAAGTTGACAGAAAGAGCCATGCAGAGAATCTACTGCTTTGTACCAATTTCTTGGATACCCCTGTCGACATCCAGCCGCATAAATCTTTGAACAGTTGCAAGGGAGTTGTCCGATCACCGGAGTTTGCTCATGTAAGTGAGCAAGAAGTGATCGAACATCTCGAGCCACAAGGAGTTGCTGATGCTCGAAGGATTAATAGAAAAGTGAACGGACAACTAGTGCCCCACTAATACCTTCATTCTAACTTTCAACCTGACTGAACTACCAAAATAACTTAAACTAACCAGATGGTTACTCGTCACAGTTGACCCATACATACCAGGTTACTCGTCACAGTTGACCCATACATACAAAACCCGTTGCGCTGTTACAACTGCCAACTGTACGGCCTCCACAAAGACACATGTAAGGGAGATCTTGCATGTGCACGCTGTGGCATTGCCAAGCACAGTAATGAAAACTGAGGAGGCCGAACATTGTGTCAACTGTAATGGTAACCATTCGGCATATTCGAAAGACTGCCCGAAGTGGAAGATCGAGAAGGAGATAGTTCGCGTGAAACATACACGCAACATATTCCCTGAAGCCAGGAAGATTGTTGAAATGCCAACAACTATCCCTGGCTTTTCTTACACTTCGGCTGCAGTCTCTCGCAAGCCCAGCAGAAGTATTTCAACTCAAACGGACGTTTCTTGGAAACCAGCTGAACACCCCACAATAACGTGCCCCTATAATCCGCCACACTACAAGCCTTCCAACACATCTCACTCATCGTCTAAACAGACGCAATCTCCCCGAGGCCGGAGCCCAAAGGCCTCAACCTCTAAACCTACTTCGGAAGGTGGGACCTCAAAGGCCACACCTTCCAAAAGCCATAAAGGTCGGGCTAAAAAGACCTTAAAACAGATCACGGCCAGGGCCGGATAACAGGTCGGCCTCTCCACTACCACTCAGGGGTAGGCCCACTGCCATGGAGAGGATGCCTTAAAACCGCCCAGGAAAGGGTCTGATGACCCTGGATTGCAGAAAGGGTCTGATGACCCTGGATCGCAGAAGGGGGCAGACGGCCCCATTCCATTTAAGAACAGGTTTGAGTCGTTGGACTCGATGAGAAGAGTCTTCTGACATTCCAACTCCCAAGCCTGTTCCACCCCGCAAACCCATACTTCCATCTAATGGATACTATTATCCAATGGAACTGTCGAGGAATTAAAGCAAATCGTGATGAATGAACAATTTTATTAACTCAACACAACCCCATTGCTGTCTGTCTTCAGGAAACATTCCTGAAAGTTGACGATACATTTTCTTTTAAATCACATGCATTATACAGTAAGTGTTCAGATAATGCTGAACGCGCATCTGGTGGTCTCAATCCTCGTTAATTTGAGCACCCCACATAGTCTCGTGAATATTGAAACTAATCTTCAGGCTGTGGCCGTTAGTGTTACGATGCACACGACTATTACGTTATGTTCTATCTACATTCCACCATCTGCAGTCCTGTTAAAATCAGAACTAGATAATCTTGTCTCTCAGCTCCCTTCGCCTTTCATTCTGCTTGACGATTTTAACGGACATAACATGCTTTGGGGTTGTAAAGACACAAACAAAAAAGGGGAACTTATTGAAAATTTTCTTTCCGATCACAATCACAGCATTTTTAACGCTAAATCGAGCACATATTTACATCCCGCAACCGGTTCATATTCCTCTCTGGATTTAACTCTGTGTCATCCTTCTCTGTATTTAGACTTTACGTGGAAAGTTGGTGACGACCTATGTGGGAGTGACCACTTTCCTGTCTTCTTGCAGAGTAATGGACCACCATCCACTGACAGAGTCCAGAGGTGGAAATTACATAAAGCCGATTGGGACACATTTCGCAATATGTGCATGATTGAACTAGATATTGATCGCTTTCGAAATGCGGAAGATCCACTAGAACACTACGTTTCCCTTGTACACGATATTGCAGAAAAGACAATATCAAATGCCTCGGCAAAGCCCAAACGTGTCAATAAACCATGGTTTGACGAAGAATGCAAAGAGGCAATGACTGCTCGTAAGCAGTCTATTCGTCAAATCAATAATAATGCAACACCAGCAAACCTAAATGGTCATATAATTTTTACAGCGAAAGCTCGACGCACAATTAAAGATAGCAAGAGAAAGACTTGGAGATCTTTTGTCTCCAAGTTGAATTCGCGATCTAAAATGAAAACAACATGGGACATGATTCGTAAGATAAACGGTAAAGGTAAACCAACTTCTATCAATCACCTCAACAAAGCAGGACATAAAGTATCTTCCAAAACAGACATTTCAAACACATTAGCAGATACCTTCTCCAAGAACTCCTCATGTAATAACTATTCTGAGGAGTTCTTGAAGGTGAAATCTGAGCAAGAGAAAACTAAACTTAATTTTAATTCAGACAATTCAGAACATTACAACTCTCCTTTCTCTATGAGGGAATTAAAAGCTTCCCTCGAGAAAGCACATGATACATCAGCTGGCCCTGATGATATCCCCTACCAATTGCTTAAGCATTTACCTGAACACTCTTTAGATAACCTGCTCGAAATTTTTAATACAATTTGGGAACAAGGCGTCTTTCCGCCTTCATGGCGGGAAGCTACACTCATACCTGTTCCCAAACCGGGCAAGGATCACACCGACCCATCAAGTTACCGTCCCATCGCACTTACTAGCTGCGTCTGTAAAACCATGGAACGAATGATTAACGACAGGCTTGTCTGGTTTCTGGAATCCAATGGACTGATATCTGAGTATCAGTCTGGATTTCGTCGCCAGAGAAGCACTGTCGATAATCTGATTAGACTCGAAGCATTCATTCGAGACGGGTTTGTTAAAAATGAGCATATAGTTGCCGTATTTTTTGACCTAGAAAAGGCATATGACACGACGTGGAAGTATGGGATTATGAAGGACCTTCATGACCTCGGTCTGAAGGGTCATCTCCCTGATTTTATTTCTAATTTTTTGAAAGACAGACAATTCCAAGTCCGAGTCGGTACAACCCTTTCTGATCCCCATGAACAGGAAATGGGTGTACCGCAGGGAAGTATATTGTCTGTTACCCTTTTTATCATTAAACTGAATAATATTGTAAAATGTCTGCAACCAGGTGTTGACTGTTCTTTATATGTCGATGCATTTTTTAATATGTTACAAATCAAAGAACATGCATACTATTGAGCGCCAATTACAACTGAGCCTCAATAGAATAAACAAGTGGACCACAGAAAACGGCTTTAAGTTTTCGAAATCTAAAACTAACTGCATGCATTTTTGCAAAAGACGCGGTCTTCACCCTGATCCCGAACTTAAACTGGGAACACATCCCATCCCAGTTGTTCGGGAGCAGAAGTTTCTTGGTCTTATCTTTGATCCTAAACTCACTTTTAAACCCCATTTACGATACTTGAAAGCTAAATGCCGGAAAGCACTCAACTTAATGCGAGTGGTAGCAAATCATGACTGGGGTGCAGACCGAAAGGTGCTGCACCGCCTTTACATCGCACATGTTCGCTCAAAACTAGACTACGGATGCACTGTATATGGGTCTGCCAGTCAATCCGATCTTCGGACGCTCGATCCAATACATCACCAAGGCTTACGACTCTGCCTGTGTTCATTCCGTACGTCTAACTCACAGAGCTTATATGCGAAGCAAATGAGCCTTCTCTCCACGACAGACGCACCAAATTATCTTTGCAATACGCCACTAAACTACATTCCAATCCATCTAATCCAGCTTATAACACTGTCTTTCATCGAACTACAGATGCTGTATTCGATAAGAAACCAAGCTTCAAGCCACCATTCGGCAAGAGAATGGATCCTTTGATACACGATGCTGGCTTGGATCTGGATCACATTGCCAAATACGCTGTTCCAAATACTCCACCGTGGCAGTTGGAGCAGCCCAAGGTGATCTTCGATCTTATTCAGCGCACCAAAGCAACAACTGATCCATCAATTTTTAAATCACTTGAAGCTTGAACATCCTCTTATCCGCCAAATCATGGAGCTACACCATAATTTGCTTTCGTCTGGCAAGGACATTATTTTTTGTTGGCTACCCAATCATACTGGTATCAAGGGCAATGACAGGGCAGATAATGCTGCCAAGGCCGCCCTGGATCTACCAACATCTCATTTTCCTGTTTGCTATCATGATTTTAAATCATCCATCAACTCATTCATCTCCGATACAATGCAGATCCAGTGGGATCTGCTCACATATAATAAACTTCATGCTGTGAAACCGACTCTGGGCGAATGGACTCCTGGCTACAGACATGTACGCCGGGATGAAGTTGTCCTTAGTCGATTGCGCATTGGACATACACGACTAACGCATTCGTATATGCTCAAAGGTGAGCCGCGTCCATGGTGTATTCCATGCCACAGCGCATTTACCGTGCAACACATCCTACTGGACTGTATCGATTTTGCCGATATTCGAGGCAAACACTTTAATGTTACTTCACTTGCGGAACTATTCGCTATAGGTGGAGAACATTGAAGGTTTGCTTCACTTTCTACATGAAACTAACTTGTATCGGAAAATTTAATTTTATCATTGTATACATGTTTTTCATTTCATACACGTTTTTCATTTATATTGTTTATCATATTAATATTTTTACCTGATCATCTGATTGATTACCACATGTAACATACTATTTTACTATTATTTTTATTCTTCATCTAAATTGCTTGGCCCTAAATGATACTCTTTTGTGTTGATGGGACGTTAAGCACCATTCCATTCCATTCAATTGAGGATCACAATTTTAGACGATATGTTGAGGTCCTTACCTCTGTACAGTTGTCCGGCGTAAATCGCCTTTCCACAATTTTCCCATTGCTGATCATGAACTTAAAAGTTATACCATCAGCTGGTTCCGGTTGGAGACAGCTTTTTCTGTAAGCTCTCAACTGGAATATTTTATACAGCGTTTACTGAAACACATGTATGCCAATTAATGCCAATATGATGCTATAAAACTACACAAGTAATTCTTGTTGTAACTAGACGTGATAAATATATACACATAACTTGTTCAATATCCAGTGTGCAAAATGAGAAATAATGCAATAGATAATGGTTTAGGCCATCATAAATATGGGAAATAATGCATTGTATAGATGGACAAGATGGCCGCGGCCAACATGTCGCACCCACCGAGTCATTTGATAATGTGCATATATGATGGTTGTTAGCAGCCTCAACGTCTATGTAGCTCGTTTTTTAGATATAAGCCAAACTCAGCATTTTGACCTTTTGGCGGCCATCTTGGATGACGGAATGACCAAATGTTGAAGAAAAAAATACATCAGAACGATCGTCTGATCGATACCTATGATTTGATGTGCAACATGACCATATTCCGTAAAAAATACCCACCCCCTAAGAACTAGGTTACAGTGCAAACCAAGTCTTGACGACATTGCGTTACAAAGTAAATCGACATATTGATACAGACTCGCTCGTTCGGTGAAAGTTTAATAAATTATAGCATTTTATTAATTGTTTATTAAATGTCATTAACTCGGAATTGTTTTTTTTTTGGTATACATAGCGACTTCCATTTTGATAGAATATAATTCACGTTAATTCATTAAGAAGTATATAAAGTTACTAATATTATCAGAAAAAATAAGGTAGTTTCTGTGACACGATGTTACAGAAAAGGCACGACGGTGTTACAGAGTTGCACTGACATGCAATCAGTATGTTACAGGGTCTCATCGACATTATTGTTACAGTATAATAACGAAAATTAAAACAATTGTTAACACATTTCTATCTCCAGGAGCAGCATACTAATATTTAATGCAGCTACTGCAGTTTGTGGTTCCGATGCATCCGTACAGCACTGGATTGAACACCATATAGTCCAGCAGAACCTGGAGCTAACCATGTTTGTCTTCCAAAGTTTTTTTTATTGTTAATTCAGTAACTATAGGGTATATATTTCCAGAATCCACCGGGTGCCACCTTGGCATCCTTGAGCAATTTGAGAGGATGTATCTCCCCTGTCTGATTTTCACTTATGTTTCCATATAACATATAAGTATATACATGCTATATAAAGTATATAATAATTTGGTATAAGGAGGAACAAAATATTGTTTCTTACGTCTTCCCATGACGAAAAGCTACATAACAAAATTAAATGTATGTCATATAAACTACACGAAAGGGATTTCCGATGCGACGCAGAACTGGTTAAGATAAGTGATGTTCCGTAAGGTTTATTTATAATAACAAAATGATGTGAAGCAATCCCTGTAGTCCTGAGCAGGACTGTAAACTGCTCCAGTGGCGGTCAGGTAACTATACGGAACGATTGGCGGTTACCACAATCTCGGCCCCGAGACATTTCGTTATGTTTGGCTGGAAGAAATTCCTGTCCATGTTGACCGCCACTGTGGACTTTAACGGCTAGATGTACAAATCTCTGTACATTTGTCTTTAACGGTAACTGTCAACTCGCGCAGTAACGGGGCCCTGGTGGCTGAAAAGCCTCTCGCCTCTGTGAAGAAGTTGCCAGTAAATTGTCATGGATCGGTGGTTTCCTCCGGGTACTCCGGTTTCATCCACCACTAAAACTGGCTGTGCAATGGAGTATTGCATCATAGGCTCGAAATTGGCCGTAGCCAGACTCTACTTTGGCGCGCATTTTAAGTTTGATTTGTTTTGTCTTTTTTCGAGCATTGTTTTCAAATTTGTCAAAACTTCGGGCGTTTTTGATGGTCAAGCCCGAGCCGGGTATGCTAGGTCTCCGAGTCAATAGCCACCCACGCTTTTTAGTTTTTATCAAAGAATCGAACCGAAAGCCGTGTTAGGAAAATTATTAAACTAAATACACCGACAAAATCAGTCCACAAACAGTTGCTTTGTCCAATCGAACAGACAGAACATGATACAGTAAATGAAAACCAGAAAACTCTTGAAACTTTCTGCCACATTTGAATATGTTGTGATAATGTTAGGCATGTTATATTATTGTTTGGTTGTAGTGTTGTTTTTTTGGTGTGTCGACGAGTATGCGAGTGATGCGGGATGTGTGAGATATGATCTGTTGCGTGAAACCAATAACGCCTGTATGTCATACCGGGCTACAGCGTCGTACGTTGGGGTGAAATTCTAGATTCAAACGATTGACTCCGACACAGTTCAGACTGGATATGGGTTTGCGACACATATGGGATGATACCCTACAATTCCTGGAATCGCTGCCATCGAAAGTGTCAGATGTGATAAACCAGGTTGGATTGAGGTTTACATTGATGCAGTTGTTACGAGTTGTCCGTCAAAAATGAAACGCACAACCTTTGCATGGATGCCAAAAAAATCATATTCGGTATTGGTAAACGTTCTGCAGAGGTTGATTTATTTGCTCATGTGACATCACAAACACTAAATTTTCGGATACAATAAGTCGAGTTGCAATGTTTAACATGTTTCACGATGGGGTCCTGTGTTGTTAGCGACCGTTTATTATTGTCACCATTTATGATCAAGTGTCTTCATCCTGGAATGATATCTCCATCGTCGATATTCTGTAACGATGTAAGTGATATGCTGTAACATTTCACTTGCCCTCGTCGCGATACTGTAACATTTTTGCATCTCTCGTGAAACTATCATTTGGTAATAAAACAAAATTCCATTTACGAAAGACACATACTACTATAAAATGTGCATTATACTTCATACATCGTTGCAATATACATGATATGTGACTAACGGCTAGTAAAAGCAAGTTTTTGCATGTTATGCGCTCGACTACATACAACATTGACACCATCGCTGTATCTGCACGAGCGAGTCTGTAACTACATGTCGTGTTTATTTTGTAACTCGACGTCGTCGAGACTTGACTTGCACTGTAACCTAGTTCTTAGGGGGTGTTACCAGTTTTAGTAATCATTTGCAGACAAAACAGAATTATTGACACATACTTTTGCATCATGACTTTCAGATTGTAAGATTTATCACATCTTCAGACAGGATTTAAATGCTGTACATTTTTAACCAACCTGCATCAACTTTTCATTTCGACGCATGTTTTCTTGTAGCTTCCTTTCTTTATCTTGGTCCTCCCTTTCTTTATCTTGGTTCTATTGTGATAATTAAAGTGCCTTGGTCTTATACATGCATGTGTAGTGACAACAAAAAAGTGACCTACTTTCCAAGGTCACTTCAAGGACCATCCAATCAACATTGGTGTAAAATATTTAGAGGTGCAACGATTCATCAAATCGAAAACCGTATCAAACAGGGTTGTAATTGCAACATAAAAGGTCGCTCTGAAAATTGGATGGATGACACTGAAAATACATTACCCCACTAGGAAATACATACTTTTTGAACAGATCAGACAAAGTTGAGCAGGATTAGGGCTATTCCATTAACATGTATGTGGGAGGGGTGGAAGGCAATTAAATTCACGTCTTTGGGTCATTGGTATGTTGACAAAATCGATCCTGTTGGTTATGGGGGTAGGAGAAAATCGCTCCCCTCGGTTGTTGGTGAACACTAAAAATGTCCCTGGGTGCTTGGCAGCATTTGTTTGAAAAGAATGTGTGCAGTAATTTTGATGTATATGACATTACATGTATATTGTGTAACTTTACAAGAACCGTAATAAGCCTACCTGAAATTGGAACCAATATTGGCATGAACAAATGGGGAAAAGGGTCTCTATAGGATTTATTACCAGTGTTCGGAAATCATTTCTCTGGGTTGTCGCCCAAGTTAAGAAATTATTTCTGTGGGTTGTGGTTGGTATGGAGAAATTTGTGGCTGTTGGTAAAAAAAACTAGACAAAGTGAGCTTGGGCTCACATATACCCCCGGCCGCCGCTTGGACCGACATACATGTTTAACGCAAAATCAAAAACTTTAACGTAAATTTCTAAGTCATTTTACCTTGATCTTGGGCCCTTGGGCAGCACGGGTGGGGTGCAGAATGAAAATGTGGATGATGATAAACAAGCATGTGCAGTTTCAAGTCAATCCATCAAGGGGTTGCAGATATAAAGGGCACTTAAAATTTTTTTACGGATGAACGAACGAACGGACGGACGGACAGACGGACGGAATTACGAAAACTATATACCCCTCGGCATACTTCGTAAGCCGGGGGTATAAAAGTCTGTGGGTTGTTGCCCATGTCAAAAAGTAAATCCTATCGGTTGTGGAGGTGCTGGGAAATTCAAGTCTGTTAGTCGTAGGGGTAAATGAGTTGCCTTCGAACCCTCCCACGTGCATTTTCATGGAATATCCCTGATCGGCGAGGGGATAACAATATTGCTGATTAGCACTGCCGTTACAATTTTTTATGTCGCTCTGAAATCGGAGCAAACTCTGAAAAATCACATCCCTGTAACAGTTGTATCGAATCACGATATGTGATCCTGTTAGTTCGATTAAATACAGTCAACTAACAATTTGTAAAAAAATCTCATTTTATCCTCATATTTCCTCAATTTTAGTTATCAAAACTGGCAATACACTGTTAACAAAGGCCCATTTCATTTGCTGGTTGAACCTACTGATGTTATTTTTCCATATTATTGTTGTATTAAACATCATTTTTTAATAAAATTCCACATAGACAATTTGCCTGTATTGTATCGAAATTAATCGAATCAAGTCGAGGTGTCTATATTGCGATATGTATCAAATCGAGTCTTGAGTGCATCGTTGCAGCCCTAAAAATATTATTGAAATATGTCAACCTGTTCAAATGTTATTGCAACAAGAAAACGCATCATTACCACGAAGCTAATCCCCTCGCTGGCCTCGATAGTAAAACAAGGGAAATAACTAAGTAATTGACGTGGAAAAGTAGGTCAATGTCGAAGTAATTCAAGTAGAAAAGTGGGTCATTTCACATAATGGTCACATATTTGAGCATGGTTATTGATGTACACCACCAGCCGATAAAGTTGTCCAAGTTTTCTAGCTGTAGCCCCAATGGTTCTCAAGATAGAGATTTGACCCAAAACTTTGACCAAGGGAAACAACTAAGTAATTTCAAGGTCGGCCTCGCCCCAGGAGCAGGGGTAGCACTGATCACTTCAAGGATCATCCACTAATGATTGGCCCGCAGGTCACCCCTGACCTTGACGCGGTCTGCGGGCTTAATCTTGGAATTGCCATCGCAATTCCTAGGGATTGCGGTTGCAATTCCCAGAGAACTAACAAGAGGTGTGTTTCCTAAGGACTAACTGGGTTATATGCATGCACTAGCTATTGGTGCATGCACATATTACCTAAACACCCCTTGGTGACTCGTAGGTACTCTATGCATTCCCGCACAAAGGTAGGTACATTTACCTTTGGGCGTGTGTGTGTAGGGGAACCTGGCTGGCCGTTTGCCGTGGCCTGCGACCCGGACGTTTTGGAGGAAGGGATCCTGGTGGGTGAGTGTCTTGCGTGGCTGGCAGAATTTCTGGCCAAGATGTCACGCATTACTACAATACACCACTTCGGCCCTGACTTCATGACAAACGGGAGGTCCTTGGGTGAGCACGCCCAATGGGATTAATCGGCTTCTGTGGCACCCGGTGCTGGAGTCGTGACTGGAGCATATATTTTTTTATTTTTGCTTTGTGATTATTTCATATATACGTGAGTACATTATCTTGTTCCCTTTTACATTGTGTGACCAGTCTGCGGCTCTAGTAGGTGTCACGGTTTAGTGCTACACGAGTGAGTTATTTGTCTTGCTCGAGTATATCACTATGTATCCTCGGTGTGCGGTGCGGAGACCCACACCATTAGCACATCCCCTTGTAGGGCTCCATGGAGGGTGGGGAACATAGTGATGAATATACCGACCTACTGATATGAATCGCCAAAAAAACAAAAAACAAACCACATCACAATTATCGATCAATCCAGTCGATTGGAAGACTTCGGACTTCACAAAGTCGTCAAGCCAACCGTGTTCAGCTGGTCCGTCCAAGGAACGGACGCGACCTGCAGAATTCAATTTTTTACCTGACAACGAACCCGTTTTCCTAACAAGACCAACCCAACAAGTCAGAACAAGAACATGTAGCCACATGGCCTCGATTCCTTGTGGTCCATGCAACTGATTCAGACAAACCCCTCACCAAATTATCTGTCTTTGTTTTGTCAAAGATCCTGAATAGTGTGGCAGGAGAGCCAAAGAATTTGAAGCGTTTACACTCTGGTGACCTTCTCATAGAAGTTGAGAGGAAGAGCCATGCAGAGAATTTACTTCTGCAACAAATTCTTGGAAACTCCTGTCGACATTCAGCCACATAAATCATTGAACAGTTGCAAGGGTGTTGTCCGATCACCGGAGTTTGCTCATGTAACTGAGCAAGAGGTGATCGAGCAACTCAAACCGCAAGGAGTCGCTGATGCCAGAAGGATTAGTGGAAAAGTCAATGGACAACTAGTCCCTACCAATACCTTCGTTCTGACTTTCAACCTCACTGTGCTACCGAAAGAACTTAAACTCACCAGATGGTTACTGATTACAGTTGATCCATATATACCAAACCCGTTGAGATGTTACAACTGTCAATTGTACGGCCACCACAAAGACAGATGTAAGAGAGATCTTGCATGTTCACGCTGTGGCATTGCCAAGCACAGTAATGAAAACTGTGTGGAGGCCGAACATTGTGTCAACTGTAATGGTAACCATTCGGCATATTCGAAAGACTGCCCGAAGTGGAAGATCAAGAAGGAGATAGTTTGCGTGAAACATACACGCAACATATCATTCCCTGAAGCCAGGAAGATTGTTGAAATACCAACAACTCCTATCCCTGGCTTTTCTTACCCTTCGGCTGCAGTCTCTCGCAAGCCCAGCAGAAGTATTTCAACCCAAACGGACGTTTCTTGGAAACCAGCTGAACACCCCACTATAACGTGGACCTATAATGCGCCACAACACAAGCCTTCCACATCTAACACATCGACACAATCTCCCCGAGGCCGAAGCCCAAAGGCCTCAACATCAAAACCTTCGGAAGGCAAAACCTCAAAGGTCACGCCTTCCAAAAGCCCTAAAGGTCGGGCTAAAAAGACCTTAAAACAAATCACGGCCATGTCTCCTCTGCGATCACGGCAAGGGCCGGTTGACAGGTCGGCCTCTCCACTACCACTCAGGGATAGGCCCACTGCCATGGAGAGGATCCCTACAAAACCGCCCAGGAAAGGGTCTGAAGACCCTGGATTGCAGAAAGGGTCTCATGACCCTGGATCGCAGAAAGGGTCTGATGACCCTGGATCGCAGAAGGGGGCAGACAGCCCTATTGCACTTAAGAACAGGTTTGAGTCGTTGGACTCGATGGAGACTGAAGAGTCTTCTGACATACCAACTCCCAAGCCTGTTCCAACCCGCAAACCCGTTGTTCCACCTACATAAAACATGGATACTATTATCCAATGGAACTGTCGAGGAATTAAACCAAATCGTGATGAATTGACAATTTTATTGACTCAACACAACCCCATTGCTGCTTGTCTTCAGGAAACATTCCTGAAAGTTAACGATACATTTTCTTTTAAATCACATGCATTATACAGTAAGTGTTCAGATAACGCTGAACGCGCATCTGGTGGAGTCTCAATCCTCGTTAATTTGAGCACCCCACATAGTCTCGTGAATATTGACACTAATCTTCAGACTGTGGCCGTTAGTGTTACGATGCACAAGACTATTACGTTATGTTCTATCTACATTCCACCATCTGCAGACCTGTTAAAATCAGAACTAGATAATCTTGTCTCTCAGCTCCCTTCGCCTTTCATTCTGCTTGGCGATTTTAACGGACATAACATGCTTTTGGGTTGTAAAGACACAAACAAAAAGGGGGAACTTATTGAAAATTTTCTTTCCGATCACAATCACAGCATTTTTAACGATAAATCGAGCACATATTTACATCCCGCAACCGGTTCATATTCCTCTCTGGATTTAACTCTGTGTCATCATCTTCTGTATTTAGACTTTACGTGGAAAGTTGGTGACGACCTATGTGGGAGTGACCACTTTCCTGTCTTCTTGCAGAGTAATGGACCACATCCACTGACAGAGTCCAGAGGTGGAAATACATTAATAAGCCGATTGGGACACATTTCGCAATATGTGCATGATTGAACTAGATTTTGATCGTTTTCGAGATGCGGAAGATCCACTAGAACACTACGTTTCCCTTTTACACGATATTGCAGAAAAGACAATACCAAAAACCTCGGCAAAGCCCAAACGTGTCAATAAACCATGGTTTGACGAAGAATGCAAAGAGGCAATGACTGCTCGTAAGCAGTCTATTCGTCAAATCAATAATAACGCAACAGCAGATAATTTAAATGCTCATAGAATTTTTAGAGCGAAAGCTCGACGCACAATTGAAGCTAGCAAGAGAAAGACTTGGAGATCTTTTATCTCCAAGTTGAATTCGCGATCTAAAATGAAAACAACATGGGACATGATTCGTAAGATAAACGGTAAAGGTAAATCAGCTTCTATCAATCACCTCAACAAAGCAGGACATAAAGTATCTTCCAAAACAGACATTTCAAACACATTAGCAGATACCTTCTCCAAGAACTCCTCATGTAATAACTATTCTGAGGAGTTCTTGAAGGTGAAATCTGAGCAAGAGAAAACTAAACTTAATTTTAATTCAGACAATTCAGAACATTACAACGCTCCTTTCTCTATGAGGGAATTAAAAGCTTCCGGCAGACGGGTTTGTTAACAATGAGGATATAGTTGCCATATTTTTTTACCTAGAAAAGGCATATGACACGACGTGGAAGTATGGGATTATGAAGGACCTTCATGACCTCGGTCTGAAGGGTCATCTCCCTGATTTTATTTCAAATTTTTTGAAAGACAGACAATTCCAAGTCCGAGTCGGTACAACCCTTTCTGATCTCCATGAACAGGAAATGGGTGTACCGCAAGGAAGTATATTGTCTGTTACCCTTTTTAGCATTAAACTGAATAATATTGTAAAATGCCTGCAACCAGGTGTTGACTGTTCTTTATATGTCGATGATTTTTTAATATGTTACAAATCAAAGAACATGCATACTATTGAGCGCCAATTACAACTGATTCTCAATAGAATAAACAAGTGGACCACAGAAAACGGCTTTAAGTTTTCGAAATCAAAAACTAACTGCATGCATTTTTGCAAAAGACGCGGTCTTCACCCTGATCCCGAACTTAAACTGGGAACACATCCCATCCCAGTTGTTCGGGAGCAGAAATTTCTTGGTCTTATCTTTGATCCTAAACTCACTTTTAAACCCCATTTACGATACTTGAAAGCTAAATGCCAGAAAGCACTCGACTTAATGCGAGTGGTAGCAAATCATGACTGGGGTGCAGACCGAAAGGTGCTACATCGCCTTTACATCGCACATGTTCGCTCAAAACTAGACTATATATGGGTCTGCCAGTAAATCCGATCTTCGGACGCTCGATCCAATACATCACCAAGGCTTACGACTCTGCCTGGGTGCATTCCGTACGTTTAACGCACAGAGCTTATATGCCGAAGCAAATGAACCTTCTCTCCATGTTCTGAAGGATATTCTACTAACGATATAGATGTGCCCAAATACAAGGCAGCTTTGCCGATTTTTTCTTGTTAGCGAAGCCTGGTTTTAGAAAATCGCAGTTATCGCCCCTGAGTGGGGACTTCTCCATTTGTAATAAAGCGTGTAGCAGTTTTATGAAGATCACACCGTTTTTTGTCGTTCTACATCGTCCCCATCGAAACATTTGGTAGCAGAGCGAGGTTTTTACGTAAATTCTACAATGAATAACGACGAGGAAGGCCCAGACATTGAGATAATGCAATTGAGAAGATACAAAGCGAAAACAAAAACGGCCCTCACCAGAGCAAAAAAAACAGATATCAATTCTAATTAATGAGGGCACCGACAAACAGGCAATAATCGCAACTTCCACACAATTCGACGATAAACAAGATGATGTAATAACACTGATTTGTTGGCTAAATATGAAACTTTGCATGATATTGAGAACTGTCAAAAAATTGTGTCTGAAATTGAAGTAATTGAAACAACTTATGAAAAGACCTCAGAAATGATGACGTCATATTTAGATGAACAAAATGAACTGTCGAGTGAATCTAGTTCAGTCTACACGTAACCCTACTCGTACAACCATGAACATGATGAATCGAGACCCTACCGCAAATAGAACAAGCAGTCCAGAACCCGTCCCATCGGCCCATTCACATAACCCATCCCATCGGCCCATTCACATAACCCATCGGCCCATTCACATAATCCTCCAAATCTAGGTCATGACATGTGGAAGACCTTAAAGCGAGTTACAATTCCAACTTTCACTGGTGACAAACGACAGTACATGTCGTGGAAAGCAGCGTATATTGCATGCATACATAATGCACGGCAACCTGAATACAAAACTGTTGCAACTCCGTCAATATCTGGCAGGTGAGGCCCTGGCGGCAATTGAGAATCTCGGCCATAGTGCACACGCGTATGACGCTACAATGGCCACGTTGGAACGTAAATATGGTGGCTCACGTAGGCAAATCGCTATATTCATAGAGGAAATTGAAAACTTTCGCCCAGTTCGTCACAATCATGTTGCCCAAGACGTTCAGAAATTTGCAGATGTATTAACTGTTTGTGTCGTGAACTTACAGGATGCTGATATGAATGAATGATGAATTAAAGAATGGTTCGTTCTATATGAAGGTGCAAGCAAACTTCCAGCGAGTATTCTTTCACAATATAAATCGATGGTTGTTCGAAAATAGCAAGACGGAATCGGTATTGACCTTACTCCAGTTTGTGAACCAAGAAGCCGAATTCTGTGTCGCGGCATCTGAGGACTGTGTATGGGGTGTGACCGCAAAATAGCTCGCGATTCAAAACTGAACGTGATTCGCGCCACTTCGAAGAACCGACAAATATCGACATAATAATCGTGAACACCGTACTAACTTCACTAAACATTCACATGTAAAGTCTGCAATGGGTCACATGGTGTATGGCAATGTGAACAGTACAAGTCATTGCCTATAGCGAGTCGGTGGGACAAAGCCAAAACACTAAAGTTGTGCTTCCGCTGTTTGGGAGATGGCCACAGGGAGGTAACTGCAGGCGAAGTCGACAATGTGGACTAAACGGGTGTAATAAGACACATAATCGGCTGTTACACAACAATCATCCAATAACATTCAATGAACCAAGCATAGGCCATTGGCGTATGGCGTACATCCCACGTAACCATGGAAACTTCACCACATTACGCACTGTACCAGTGACTCTAAAATCTGGAAATCGTCGAATTCAAGTTAATGCCCTGCTCGATGACGGTTCTACAAAAACATATTTAAATGAGGATGTAGCTGCACAACTCGGGCTACAGGGACAAACACAAAAGGTTACCGTTAATGTTCTGAATGGGCAGAAAGAAACATTCGAAACAACGCCTGTTGAATTTGGACTTGAAAGTTTGAATAAGCAAGTGAACATAAATATAAAAGCATTCACTACAAAACGTAGTTACTGCTAATCTGAAAGCCATTGACTGGAATAAACATTCTGATCAATATGACCATTTAAAGGGAATTCAATTTACCGATGATGGGCCAGAAGCCTACTGTAGACATTCTAATAGGACTGGACTATGCAGATTTGCACTTTTCATACACAGATATTAGGGGCAAACGGGGGAACCAGTAGCCAGACTCACGCCGTTAGGCTGGACGTGTATTGGTGATCCAAATAAGGTAGACAACTCTACTTCATTGCAACGTACTTTATTGAAGATCAAAAATCATTTGAGGAAATTAACACTACACTAAAAAAGTTTTGGACAGTCGAAAATTGCGGAACAGCAGATAGTCCAGTCAGTCTAGCGAAAGAGGACAAACTTGTGTTCGATCGAGCAGAAAAGTCGTTAAAATTTGAAAATGGTCACTATGAAGTGTCGATCCCATGGAAACCAGACGCGCCAAAATTAGAAAATAATTATGATATGGCTCTACAGCGGTTGAAGAACACAGAACAACGACTGTTGAAGCGTTCCGACATAGCAAAGCAGTACCAATCTACACTCGATCAGTATGTGGAAATGTGTTACATGCGCAAAATACCGGAAACAGAAAAACAACCGCAACATAAATGGTACCTTCCCCATTTTCCTGTTGTACACCCGGAAAAAACAACAACCAAAGTCAGAATAGTTTTCGATGCATCTGCCAAATATAATGAAATTTCAATGAATGACACAATTAGCCAGGGGCCTAAATTGCAAAACGAGCTTTTCGACGTCCTACTACGCATGCGCAAGAATCCTGTCGCGATAGTTTGTGATATAGCTCAAATGTATTTACAAATTACCATTCCTGAACGCGACAGATGTTTTCACCGTTTCTTGTGGCGATCGCTACAACAAGATGAAACCAACCAGACGAATTTGAATTTAATAGGCTAGTATTTGGAGTAAATTGCTCCCCATTTCTCGCTCAATTGGTTGCACAGACACATGCCAAGCGAAACATTGAACAGTACCCCATGACAGCCGAAACGGTGTTGAAATCAACCTATATGGACGACAGTATGGACTCTGTGAGCACTGATGAGAACGGTGTAGAACGTTTTAACCAGTTGTCCCAGCTGTTTGAAAGCGCCGGCATGCATGCTCGAAAGTGGCTCTCAAACTCTAAAACAGTGATGGAACAAATTCCAAACAACGATTGAGCACAAGAAGTAGATCTGGACCGCAGTGAATTGCCATCGATTAAGACACTAGGTGTACTGTGGAATGCTGAAAATGATGTGTTCACATTTACGTCCAACCCACCACCCAGTGAAATGAGATTGACTAAACGCAGTTTTCTCAGCAAGATTGCCGCATTGTTTGACCCACTAGGACTACTCGCGCCCTATACAGTTCACGCTAAAATCTTACTCCAGAAATTTGGAGGAGGCGGGATAGACTGGGATCAGGAACTAGATGAAGAGTTGTCGAAAGTCGCCTCAATTGGTTTGATGAACTAAATGACATAAATAAGGTGTTCACCGACAGATGTCTGCGATACAGACCAGAAGAAATCGTTGTTAAGACAGAACTCCACACATTCGTCGATGCATCCATGAAAGCGTATGGAGCTGTGGTGTATCTACGCTAGTACATACCAAAGTGGTGCTGTGTCAGTCCGCCATGATATCTTCAAAAAGCAAAGTTGCCCCCCTTACAGCGACATGTATTCCAAGATTGGAACTAATGGCGGCCATCTTGGGCCTTCATTTGTCTGAAACAGTGGCAAAGTCACTTGAACTTGAACTACAACAAACGGTATTCTGGTCAGACAGCATGATGTGCTTTGGTGGATACGGGGTTAATCGCGAACGTTTAAGCCATTGTTGCCAATAGAATCGGAGAAATTCAAACAAAAACTGAACCACGGCAGTGGCGTCATGTTCCAACAGACAAAAATCCAGCAGACATGATTAGTAGAGGGGTTGGTTACCTTGGACAAATTACAAAGTAATAACTGGTGGAATGGACCACTATACTTACAAAACACTGAAACCGACTGGCCAGTGAATAAATTTGACAAATCAGCGGAATCTCAGACTGAATTGAAGAAGATATATGTTGACAGCGAGTCAGCACAATCAAACATTGAAATGACAGCCATGACAGTTGAGGAACGTGGGGGTTGAATCGTCTGAAAATCGTGAAATAAACAATACAAACATATGGCGCCTTGATACTACAAGATTCTCCAGTTGGTTAATTTGACAAGAGTTAGCGCGTGGGTGAATCGCTTGTAAACAATTGCCGGGTCAAGAAACCGGAAAGAACATCAGGAGAATTATCCCCAGAGGAAATTAGAGATGTGGAAAAATGAAATAATAAAGAACGCACAGAAAGACGCATTTCCCAAAGAATACAAAGCTTTGAAAAATCGAAAACATTACCGAATGACAGTAAGTTACTTGCGTTAAAACAAAACTAGACGAAGATGGAATAATTCGCTCAGATGGGAGAGCTGAAATATGCTGAATTTTTGCCAGTGGATGTGCGTTTTCCCATTATTCTTCCGCGAAAGAATTGGATGACCCAATTAATCGTCAAACATTATCATGAAATTGGACATCACAATAATGGGACAAATCAGACATTGACACAACTGTCATCACGATACTGGATAATTAGTGCACGTGAAGAAATTCGAGACTGGGAGGGCAAGTGCATGGAATGCAGACGACGAAAAGCTAAAACGGCTACTCAAATTATGGCACCACTTCCAGACATTGTGTTAATATGCCTTTACGCGCATTTGCACATACAGCAGTCGATTTTGCTGGTCATTTACAACAATACAAGGAAGAGGTAAACGTCGTCAAAAGCGGTATTTGTGCCTTTTTACCTGCTTGGCCTCCAGAGCTGTACACCTCGAAGTCGCATTCGGTTAGACACTAGTTGTTGCCTAAACGCTTTCTATCGAATGGTCAGCAGGAGAGGACTCCCTGTGAAGATGAGTAGTGACAATGGTACAAATTTCGTTGGAGCTAACCGGGAACTAAAGGAGCTAGTGTCATTGTTAGACAAAGACAATATCGTCCAATCAACAGCTAATAAGGGTGTCCAGTGGCACTTTAACCCCCCATTAGCTCCTCACTTTGGCGGAGTTTATGAAATCATGATAAAGGCCGTGAAACGGGCAATATATGTCATCATCGGCAATGCCGACGTGACTGATGAAGAACTGATGACTGCATTCACAGGTGCAGAAGGACTCATTAATTCCCGTCCACTTACATACCAAACCGCGAACGCAGCAGACTGTGTCCTCCTACTAACACCCAACCATTTTCTCCACGGCCAAATT
The DNA here is from genome assembly GCA_029237695.1 of Conchocele bisecta. NCBI lineage: Eukaryota > Metazoa > Mollusca > Bivalvia > Lucinida > Thyasiridae > Conchocele > Conchocele bisecta. Next base: position 99,613,890 of record CM055271.1, read on the forward strand.
GGTGGACACTTTGCACCAGAGACTGTGGACACTACCCCATATAACCCTGTCCGGCGATGGCGTCGTGTGCAAGAGTTAATGAGACACTTCTGGCAGCGCTGGTTGCGTGAATGGCTCCCCGGGCTGACTGCGAGATCAAAGTGGGTTCGTGAAAAGAAGGACATCGCACCAGATGATATCGTTCTCGTTGTCTCTCCAGATACACCACGTGGTCAATGGCCTCTCGGTCGTGTCATTGAGGTTCATCGCAGTCCGGACGCCCACGTGCGAGCGGTCAAACTACGCGTTGGGAAGAGTGATGTCGTCCGTCCGATCACGCGATTGTGTCCGCTCGAGCTAGATACTTATTAGTGCATTTCGCGAGTGTTTTTGGGCCATAATAATGCCCATGTTATCAATAATTGTTCATTATAAGTCTAAATATGTCAATCATATTCCTGATACCAACGTGTAAATGAGATATTGACTCAACATACAACCGACGTTGCGCACTACAGAACAGACCATCGCGCGTTACTGCATTATGTGTATATACATGTACCGTATTGTATACGCATATAATGTATATCTGTCGGTTAAATTCGAAATGCGCGTAAACATTTGGTTATTGTGTTCTCAGGGGCATAATAACCCCCTTGTAACCAAATGGCAAGTTACTGATAATAATAGTTCCGTGTGTCGCCATGAAGACGAAGAAATCGAACACTGATGTACAGACTCGAAGTCTCGAAAAGACAAGCTCACCATGTTTACCACTATTATACATTTACATTTTTCTGATCATGTTGATCTGACACTATAATCATGTTTATTACTAAACATTCAACATTCTTTTCATAATTTGTGTTATTCGAAAACTAGCAGATGATTGTTACATATCACATGCAGATGAGATTAAGCTCTATGACCGTCTTCTGATACTGCGTTGACCAAGATACATTACTGAAGTGTAAAATGTAGCCACACTATTCGTTCCCATCGTTATTCGTCCTCATCGTTATTCGTCATTTAATAATATAGACGTGTCTTGGTCAAAGTAATAGCAGATACATGTCATATTATGTTCACATGTTTGGAACGATAATTAATATCCATCGAAATTTCCAAGTTAAGTATGTGTTTTTCGATATACATACATATATTTACCAGGTTCAATAGTCTACAATGTTAAACATTTGTCAGTAGAATAGGCACTGGTTCTGTCGAGAAATATAGACCATCCGTTATTATATAAACCAGTGTTGCAAAGTGTCTTCAAATATTGGCATGTAAATATCGTTGGCTGCTTCCAATCAGGAAGTTATATATTTCCGAAATCAAGTTATCGCGCAAATAGTCATTTTCTATTGTTTTTTTGATACTCTGTATCAAGGTATTGATACTACGTATCAAGAAGGGGGAGAATGTTCTGAAGGATATTCTACTAACGATATAGATGTGCCCAAATACAAGGCAGCTTTGCCGATTTTTTCTTGTTAGCGAAGCCTGGTTTTAGAAAATCGCAGTTATCGCCCCTGAGTGGGGACTTCTCCATTTGTAATAAAGCGTGTAGCAGTTTTATGAAGATCACATCGTTTTTTGTCGTTCTACATCGTCCCCATCGAAACATTCCACGACAGACGCACCAAATTATCTTTGCAATACACCACTAAACTACATTCCAATCCATCTAATCCAGCTTATAACACTGTTATAACCAAGCTTCAAGCCACCATTCGGCAAGAGAATGGATCATTTGATACACGATGCTGGCTTGGATCTGGATCACATTGCCAAATACGCTGTTCCAGATACTCCACCGTGGCAGTTGGAGCAGCCCAAGGTGATCTTCGATCTTAGTCAACACACGAAAGCAACAACTGATCCATCCATTTTCAAATCACTTTTTCTTGAGATTAAAGACAGATACAATACGTACACTCCGATTTTTACTGATGGCTCAAAGATCGGGGACCGGGTAGCATCTGCTGCCGCTGTCCCGAGGGAGATCTTCAATCCAGACTCCCAGACAAAATCTTCGATATTTTCTGCGGAATTGAGGGCGATTTTACTTGCTCTTGATTTCGCGAAAATATCTTGGAGAAAGCAATTCATTTTATTTTCCGATTCATTATCTTCACTACAAGCTTTGTATCAACATGAAGCTTGAACATCCACTTATCCGCCAAATCATGGAGCTACACCATATTTTACTTTCGTCTGGCAAGGACATTATTTTGTGTTGGCTACCCAGTCATACTGGTATCAAGGGCAATGACAGGGCAGATAGTGCTGCCAAGGCCGCCCTGGATCTACCAACTTCTCATTTTCCTGTTTGCTATCATGATTTTAAATCATCCATCAACTCATTCATCTCCGATACAATGCAGATCCAGTGGGATCTGCTCACAGATAATAAACTTCATGCTGTGAAACCGACTCTGGGCGAATGGACTCCTGGCTACAGACATGTACGCCGGGATGTGAAGTTGTCCTTAGTCGATTGCGCATTGACATACACGACTAACGCATTCGTATATGCTCAAAGGTGAGCCTCGTCCATGGTGTATTCCATGCCACAGCGCATTTTACCGTGCAACACATCCTACTGGACTGTATCGATTTTGCCGATATTCGAGGCACACTTCAATGTTACTTCACTTGCGGAGCTATTCCAGGTGGAGAACATTGAAGGTTTTGCTTCACTTTCTACATGAAACTAACTTGTATCGGAGGGAAAATTTAATTTTATCATTGTATACATGTTTCTCATTATTATATGGTCACGCCTTCCAAAAGCCCTAAAGGTCGGGCTAAAAAGACCTTAAAACAAATCACGGCCGTGTCCTCTGCGATCACGGCAAGGGCCGGAAGGACAAGGTCGGCCTCTCCACTACCACTCAGGGGTAGGCCCACGGCCATGGAGAGGATCCCTACAAAACCGCCCAGGAAAGGGTCTGATGACCCTGGATCACAGAAAGGGTCTGATGACCCTGGATCGCAGAAGGGGGCAGACGGCCCCATTCCACTGAAGAACAGGTTTGAGTCGTTGGACTCGATGGAGACTGAAGAGTCTTCTGACACTCCAACTGCCAAACCTGTTCCACCCCGCAAACCCATACTTCCACCTACATAAAACATGGATAATATTATCCAATGGAACTGTCGAGGAATTAAAGCAAATCGTGATGAATTAACAATTTTATTAACTCAACACAACCCCATTGCTGTTTGTCTTCAGGAAACATTCCTGAAAGTTGACGATACATTTTCTTTTAAATCACATGCATTATACAGTAAGTGTTCAGATAACGCTGAACGCGCATCTGGTGGGGTCTCAATCCTCGTTAATTTGAGCACCCCACATAGTCTCGTGAATCTTGACACTAATCTTCAGGCTGTGGCCGTTAGTGTTACGATGCACAAGACTATTACGTTATGTTCTATCTACATTCCACCATCTGCAGTCCTGTTAAAATCAGAACTAGATAATCTTGTCTCTCAGCTCCCTTCACCTTTCATTCTCCTTGGCGAATTTTAATGGACATAACATGCTTTGGGGTTGTAAAGAGCACAACAAAAAGGGGGAACTTATTGAAAATTTTCTTTCCGATCACAATCTCAGCATTTTTAATGATAAATCGAGCACATATTTACATCCCGCAACCGGTTCATATTCCTCTCTGGATTTAACTCTGTGTCATCCTTCTCTGTATTTAGACTTTACGTGGAAAGTTGGTGACGACCTATGTGGGAGTGACCACTTTCCTGTCTTCTTGCAGAGTAATGGACCACCATCCACTGACAGAGTCCAGAGGTGGAAATTACATAAAGCCGATTGGGACACATTTCGTAATATGTGCATAATTGAACTAGATTTTGATCGCTTTCGAGATGCGGAAGATCCACTAGAACACTACGTTTCCCTTTTACACGATATTGCAGAAAAGACAATACCAAAAACCTCGGCAAAGCCCAAACGTGTCAATAAACCATGGTTTGACGAAGAATGCAAAGAGGCAATGACTGCTCGTAAGCAGTCTATTCGTCAAATCAATAACAATGCAACACCAGATAATTTAAATGCTCATAGAATTTTTAGAGCGAAAGCTCGACGCACAATTAAAGCTAGCAAGAGAAGGACTTGGAGATCTTTTGTCTCCAAGTTGAATTCGCGATCTAAAATGAAAACCACATGGGACATGATTCGTAAGATAAACGGTAAAGGTAAATCAACTTCTATCAATCACCTCAACAAAGCAGGACATAAAGTATCTTCCAAAACAGACATTTCAAACACATTAGCAGATACCTTCTCCAAGAACTCCTCATGTAATAACTATTCTGAGGAGTTCTTGAAGGTGAAATCTGAGCAAGAGAAAACTAAACTTAATTTTAATTCAGACAATTCAGAACATTACAACGCTCCTCTCTATGAGGGAATTAAAAGCTTCCCTCGAGAAAGCACATGATACATCAGCAGGCCTGATGATATCCACTACCAACTGCTTAAACATTTACCTGAACACTCTTTAGACAACCTCCTTGAAATATTTAATACCATTTGGGAACAAGGCGTATTTCCGCCTTCATGGCGGGAAGCTACAATCATACCTGTTCCCAAACCGGGCAAGGATCACACCGACCCATCAAGTTACCGTCCCATCGCACTTACTAGCTGCGTCTGTAAAACCATGGAACGAATGATTTAACGACAGCTTGTCTGGTTTCTGGAATCCAATGGACTGATATCTGAGTATCAGTCTGGATTCCGTCGCCAGAGAAGCACTGCCGATAATCTGATTAGACTCGAAGCATTCATTCGAGATGGGTTTGTTAACAATGAACATATAGTTGCCATATTTTTTGACCTAGAAAAGGCATATGACACGACGTGGAAGTATGGGATTATGAAGGACCTTCATGACCTCGGTCTGAAGGGTCATCTCCCTGATTTTATTTCTAATTTTTTTGAAAGACAGACAATTCCAAGTACGAGTCGGTACAACCCTTTCTGATCCCCATGAACAGGAAATGGGTGTACCGCAGGGAAGTATATTGTCTGTTACCCTTTTAGCATTAAACTGAATAATATTGTAAAATGCCTGCAACCAGGTGTTGACTGTTCTTTATATGTCGATGATTTTTTAATATGTTACAAATCAAAGAACATGCATACTATTGAGCGCCAATTACAACTGAGCCTCAATAGAATAAACAAGTGGACCACAGAAAAACGGCTTTAAGTTTTCGAAATCTAAAACTAACTGCATGCATTTTTGCAAAAGACCGCGGTCTTCACCCTGATCCCGAACTTAAACTGGGAACACATCCCATCCAGTTGTTCGAGCAGAAGTTTCTTGGTCTTATCTTTGATCCTAAACTCACTTTTAAACCCCATTTACGATACTTGAAAGCTAAATGCCAGAAAGCACTCAACTTAATGCGAGTGGTAGCAAATCATGACTGGGGTGCAGACCGAAAGGTGCTGCACCGCCTTTACATCGCACATGTGCGCTCAAAACTAGACTATGGATGCACTGTATATGGGTCTGCCAGTAAATCCGATCTTCGGACGCTCGATCCAATACATCACCAAGGCTTACGACTCTGCCTGGGTGCATTCCGTACGTCTAACGCACAGCTTATATGCCGAAGCAAATGAGCCTTCTCTCCACGACAGACGCACCAAATTATCTTTGCAATACGCCACTAAACTACATTCCAATCCATCTAATCCAGCTTATAACACCGTCTTTCATCGAACTACAGATGCTGTATTCGATAAGAAACCAAGCTTCAAGCCACCATCGGCAAGAGAATGGATCCTTTTATACACGATGCTGGCTTGGATCTGGATCACATTGCCAAATACGCTGTTCCAGATACTCCACCGTGGCAGTTGGAGCAGCCCAAGGTGATCTCGATCTTAGTCAGCACACGAAAGCAACAACTGATCCATCCATTTTTAAATCACTTTTTCTTGAGATTAAAGACAGATACAATACGTACACTCCGATTTTTTACTGATGGCTCAAAGATCGGGGACCGGGTAGCATCTGCTGCCGCTGTCCCCGAGGGAGATCTTCAATCCAGACTCCCAGACAAATCTTCGATATTTTCTGCGGAATTGAGGGCGATTTTACTTGCTCTTGATTTCGCGAAAATAAAAATCTTGGAGAAAGCAATTCATTTTGTTTTCCGATTCATTATCTTCACTACAAGCTTTGTACAACATGAAGCTTGAACATCCACTTATCCGCCAAATCATGGAGCTACACCATATTTTACTTTCGTCTGGCAAGGACATTATTTTTTGTTGGCTACCCAGTCATACTGGTATCAAGGGCAATGACAGGGCAGATAGTGCTGCCAAGGCCGCCCTGGATCTACCAATTCTCATTTTCCTGTTTGCTATCATGATTTTAAATCATCCATCAACTCATTCATCTCCGATACAATGCAGATCCAGTGGGATCTGCTCACAGATAATAAACTTCATGCTGTGAAACCGACTCTGGGCGAATGGACTCCTGGCTACAGACATGTACGCCGGGATGAAGTTGTCCTTAGTCGATTGCGCATTGGACATACACGACTAACGCATTCGTATATGCTCAAAGGTGAGCCGCGTCCATGGTGTATTCCATGCCACAGCGCATTTACCGTGCAACACATCCTACTGGACTGTATCGATTTTGCCGATATTCGAGGCAAACACTTCAATGTTACTTCACTTGCGGAGCTATTCCAGGTGGAGAACATTGAAGGTTTGCTTCACTTTCTACATGAAACTAACTTGTATCGGAAAATTTAATTTTATCATTGTATACATGTTTCTCATTATTATACTTTTATAATTCTATACACGTTGTTCATTTATATTATTTATCATATTAATATTTTTACCTTATCATCTGATTGATTATTACATGTAACATACTATTTTACTATTCTTTTTTATTTCTTCATCTACATTGCTTGGCCCTAAATGATACTCTTTTGTGTTGATGGGCCGTTAAGCACCATTCCATTCCATTCTCATTATTATACTTTTATAATTCTATACACGTTGTTCATTTATATTATTTATCATATTAATATTTTTACCTTATCATCTGATTGATTATTACATGTAACATACTATTTTACTATTCTTTTTTATTTCTTCATCTACATTGCTTGGCCCTAAATGATACTCTTTTGTGTTGATGGGCCGTTAAGCACCATTCCATTCCATTCTACTAACGATATAGATGTGCCCAAATACAAGGCAGCTTTGCCGATTTTTTCTTGTTAGCGAAGCCTGGTTTTAGAAAATCGCAGTTATCGCCCCTGAGTGGGGACTTCTCCATTTGTAATAAAGCGTGTAGCAGTTTTATGAAGATCACATCGTTTTTTGTCGTTCTACATCGTCCCCATCGAAACATTCCACGACAGACGCACCAAATTATCTTTGCAATACACCACTAAACTACATTCCAATCCATCTAATCCAGCTTATAACACTGTTATAACCAAGCTTCAAGCCACCATTCGGCAAGAGAATGGATCATTTGATACACGATGCTGGCTTGGATCTGGATCACATTGCCAAATACGCTGTTCCAGATACTCCACCGTGGCAGTTGGAGCAGCCCAAGGTGATCTTCGATCTTAGTCAGCACACGAAAGCAACAACTGATCCATCCATTTTTAAATCACTTTTTCTTGAGGTTAAATACAGATACAATACATACACTCAGCTTTTTACTGATGGCTCAAAGATCGGTGACCGGGTAGCATCTGCTGCCGCTGTCCCCGAGGGAGATCTTCAATCCAGACTCCCAGACAAATCTTCGATATTTTCTGCGGAATTGAGGGCGATTTTACTTGCTCTTGATTTCGCGAAAATATCTTGGAGAAAGCAATTTATTTTATTTTCCGATTCATTATCTTCACTACAAGCTTTGTACAACATGAAGCTTGAACATCCACTTATCCGCCAAATCATGGAGCTACACCATATTTTACTTTCGTCTGGCAAGGACATTATTTTTGTTGGCTACCCAGTTATACTGGTATCAAGGGCAATGACAGGGCAGATAGTGCTGCCAAGGCCGCCCTGGATCTGCCGACTTCTCATTTTCCTGTGTGCTATCATGATTTTAAATCATCCATCAACTCATTCATCTCCGATACAATGCAGATCCAGTGGGATCTGCTCACAAATAATAAACTTCATGCTGTGAAACCGACTCTGGGCGAATGGACTCCTGGCTACTGACATGTACGCCGGGATGAAGTTGTCCTTAGTCGATTGCGCATTGGACATACACGACTAACGCATTCGTATATGCTCAAAGGTGAGCCGCGTCCATGGTGTATTACATGCCACAGCGCATTTACCGTGCAACACATCCTACTGGACTGTATCGATTTTGCCGATATTCGAAGCAAACACTTCAGTGTTACTTCACTTGCGGAGCTATTCCAGGTGGAGAACATTGAAGGTTTGCTTCGCTTTCTCCATGAAACTAACTTGTATCGGAAGATTTAATTTTATCATTGCATACATGTCTCATATTTCTATATATTTCTATACAGTTTATATTTCTATATATATATGTTTTCATTTCATATATATATTGTTCATATTAATATTTTTACCCTAATTGTATACTATTTTACTATTATTTTTATTCTTCATCTACATTGCTTGGCCCTAAATGATACTTTTTTGTGTTGATGGGCCGTTAAGCACCATTCCATTCCATTCCATTCTTGCCTATCGGTGAGGGGATAACGATATTGCTGATTAGCACTGCCGTTAACACCAGATTTCTGGGTGCAACATTACCTTTCCTGTATCAGCTACCAAACTCTGTATGCACTCGGCATCCTGAATTGCCCGCAGCTGTGTTGTTGTTATCCCATCATTATCGATGGCAGCCCCAGTAATGCCAGTCTGAAGAGAAATTTTACATCCATGTATTGCAAGAGCAAAGGGGATACTTCCTTGTAGTGATACAATTCACAAGCATAAATAAACTGCACAGCTTCTGGCTCAGATCCATTAATTAACATAGAAACAGGTCTGCAAGGGTGATTTAATGCAACAGTGTTTAAAGTATGGAAGTTAGGAATTAATTATTTAACGGCCCAGTAACATGATATTGTCCGTCTCTGAGAAATAAAGGAACTGCTACAGTATATACAGATGACATACTGAAAGGGTCAAAGTACTTACTGTCTGATTGGCACCGGGCCTCAACGAGTCGGACTGGACGGCCTTAAAATATATTAAGCAGGAGTAATTTAACGATAGCCAATAGAGACTGGTAGACGCTCGCCCAAACATTTTTGGCATAGACCTACAACATTGCATTCTACAGTCACCAACATTGTTATTCAAAACTGAAGTTTAGAGAAAAACAATTAAAATAGTAGTACAGTGGAGCCCCTTTAAAACGCTATTGTTTGGGTCCATAAAAGTGAACCGTGATGCAAGTGATGTGCTGCACGACCGCATTGTATCCCCCGGACGCCTGGTCACACCAGCGCACACGTCAATATTTTGGCAGCCATCTTGCATTTACCCAAATAAAAATTGTTCCCCAAAGATGCTAGTTGGGCATCCGGTGGATTTGCAATGTATACATATCAAATATATGAAAACATTGGTGGTACTACAAAACACGCTTACCTCCAAAATCAGGGTGTTTTCAACTAGACTATACTCATGGCATCACTTGTGCCTAATATTTGAAATATCCATTCTTTCGTTTCGAAGATGTGCGGCGGAATTTTTTTTCTCCAACAGACCGACAGGACAGACAAAAGACCAAGCTGACTCCTATTTCACGCCCCCCCCCCCCCCTTCCCAGAACTTTGTTTTTGTGGGACTGTATAATTAGAGAGAGCGCAAAGTTATTAGAGAGCACCATATTATTGAAGCTAGCATTAATTTATTTGAGTTTATGTAGATATGGCGTTCCTATATTTGAGAAAAACTGTAACAAACTTCTTTAATCATTGGACGGATATTTACAGAGACATATGGTGGTCCAAAACATTTATGCACCCGGCTCTGTGAACCGGTCAAGAAATAGAAATATGTGTTACACCCATGCTACACAATGAACATAGAACCAATGGGACAGCAAAGGCTGTTGAATTGAAAGATAGAATGATGGTAAATGCGTATCAAAGAAGTTTCAAGCCTAATCTATGTACGAGGGTCATTCATGAAGTAGTTGATTATTGAGATAAAATGGGAAAAAGTGTTAAATTCTCCCCTTGAGTTTTGCCCTTTGTATCGAAATGCAACATGCAAATTTACAATTGGATTACTATTATCTTGCATTGATTTTTTAATATGTCCAAAAACACATTTTCAAAATACAACTGCTGATTTTATTCATGTTATGATATTATAAAATTAAACTTGTATTCCTTGGCAACGAAAAAAGAACCACAATACTTTAGATTTTATTAAAATATGCTTGTGATCGGGGTGCTAGGCAACTGATTCGAAAGTAGACAAAAATATTTGGAGAGAATAAAAAGCGGTGAATTAATTTAGACAATTATATCGTTAGTAAAAACATAATACATTTAGATATTAAAAATGGGACAATATGATGGTCCAAATCTACAGAGTATGTAAAAATATAAATACTCAAATCCTCCCCCCCCACAACAATTATAAACGCCATGTTGCATTGTAAGAGTCCACATTGGTTCTTGTCATTATTGTCCAAAAATTGGATTGATGAATACATAAGTGACAAAGTCAAGCGATTTTCAAACCGTCTCTGGAACAACACTACAGACCTTCGTTGCGGAGCGGGGTTTGATTTCGCCATACCAGGGGAAAGATATAGCCCTATAATCATTACTTCTTGAAAGACCCTCGTACAGCTGTCACTGGATGTAACACTGCAGACGTAGACAGAGAATTCAGTGATTCAGATTCGCACAGGTCTTGGCCAATTTGCCTATATGATTTCGAAAAATGTCCTATTCATTTTGCATATTTCCCTATTCAATGCCCGCAGGTCTCCCCTGACCTTGACGCGGTCTGCGGGCTTAATCTTGGAATTGCCATCGCAATTCCTAGGGATTGCGGTTGCAATTCCCAGAGAACTAACAAGGGGTGTGTTTCCTAAGGACTAACTGGGTTATATGCATGCACTAGCTATTGGTGCATGCACATATTACCTAAACACCCCTTGGTGACTCGTAGGTACTCTATGCATTCCCGCACAAAGGTAGTATCACTCGGTTATTCGAAAGACTGCCCGAAGTGGAAGATCGAGAAGGAGATAGTTCGCGTTGAAATCAGACACGTAACAATCATTCCTGAAGCCAGGTAGATTGTTGAAATACCAACATACGCTTATCTCTGACTTTTCTTTACGCTTCGGCTAGCAGTCTCTCGCAAGCCTGCAGAAGTATTTCAACCCAAACGGACGTTTTTGGAAACCAGCTGAACACTCCCACGAGAACGTGGACCCTATAATACGCCACACTACATGCCTTCCACATCTAAAGCATCTACACAAATCTCCCGGATGGGCCGGAGCCCAAAGCGTCAGACATCATAAACCTTTTCGGAAGGCAAAAACCTCTAAGGTCACGCCTTCACAAAAGCCCTAAAGGTCGGGCTAATAAAGACCCTTAAAACAAATCACGGCCGTGTCTCTCTGCGATCACGGCATGGGCCGGATGGACAATGTCGGCCCTTCTCCACTACCACTCAGGGGTAGGCCCACGGCCATGGAGAGGATTCCCACATACACGCCCAGGGAAAGTGGTCTGATGACCCGGGATCACAGGAAAGGGTCTGATGAACCTGGATCGCAGAAGGGGGCAGACGGCCCATTCATGAAGAACAGGTTTGAGTCGTTTGGACTCGATGGAGACTTGAAGAGTCTTCTGACATACCAACTCCCAAGCCTGTTCCACCCCGCAAAACGTTGTTCCACCTACATAAAACATGGATACTATTATCAATGGAAACTGTCGAGGAATTAAAGCAAATCGTGAGAATTGAGAATTTTTTGACTCAAACACAACCCATTTGCTGCTTGTCTTCAGGAAACTTTCCGAAAGTTGTCGATACATTTTCTTTTAAATCACTTTGCTTTATACAGTAAGTGTTCAGATAAAAGGGCTGAATCGCGCATCTGGTGGAGTCTCAATCCTCGTTAATTTGAGCCACCCCACATAGTCTCGTGAAATCGTGACATACTCTTCAGGCTGTGGCCATTAGTGTTACGTAGCACAAGACAATGTTACGATATGTTCTATCTACTTCCACATCTGCAGTCCTGTATATTAAAATCAGTACTAGATATCTTGTCTCTCCGCTCCTTCGCCTTTCATTCTCCTTGGCGATTTTAAAGGGACATTATACATGCTTTGGGTTGTAAAGACACCAACAAAAAGGGGGAAACTTATTGAAAATTTTCTTTCCGATACAATCTCAGCATTTTTATGATAACATCGACACATTATTTACATCCTAAACCTGTTCATTTTCCTCTCTGGATGTTAACGACTGTGTCATCCGTTTCTGTAATTTAGACTTTACGTGGGGGAAAGTTGGGGAGACCTATGTGGGAGTGACCCACTTTCCTGTCTTCGTTGTCAGAGTAATGGTACACCATACATGACAGAGTCCAGAGGTGGAAATTACTTTTAAAGCCGATTGGGACACCCCCCCCCCCCCCATTTCGTAATATGTGCATGATTGAATAGATTTTGATCGCTTTCGAGATGCGGAAGATCCACTAGAACATACGTTTCCCTTTTACACGATTATTGCAGAAAAGGACAATACCAAAAAAACCTCGGCAAAGCCCAAACGTGTAACAAAAAACATGCTTTGACGAGAATGCAAAGAGGCAATGACTGTCGTTAAGCAGTCTATTCGTCAAATCAATAACAAGCGCAACACCAGGATAATTTAAATGCTATCTAATTTTTAGGAGCGAAAGCTCGGACGACAATTTAAAGCTACGCAAGAGAAGGACTTGGAAGATCTTTTGTTCAGTTGAATTCGCAATCTAAAATGAAAACCACATGGGATATATTCGTAAGATAAACGGTTAAGGTAAATCAATTCTATTCAAATCACCTCAACAAGCAGGGGGGTCATAATGTATCTTCCAAAACAGAATTTCAAAACATTAGCAGATACCTTCTCCAAGAACTCCTCATGTAATAAACTATTTTGAGGTGTTCTTGAAGGTGAAAATCTGAGCCAAGAGAAAACTAAACTTAATTTTAATTCAGACAATTCAGAACATTACAACAGCTCCTCTTTCTCTATTTAGGGGAATTGAATGCTTCCCTCGAGAAGCACATGATAACATCAGCAGGCCCTGATGATAGTCCACTACCAACTGCTTAAACATTTACCTGAACACTCTTTAGACCACCTCCTTGAAATAATTTAATACCATTTGGAAAAAAAGGCGTATTTCCGCATTCATGGCGGGAGGATAGCTACAATGCATACCTGTTCCCAAACGGGCAAGGATCACACAACCATCAAGTTCTACCGTCCATCGCAACTTACTTGCTGGTCTGTAAAACCATGGGAACGAATGATTAACGAACAGGCTTGTTGGTTTCCTGGAATTCAATGGACTGATATCTGAGTATCAGTCTGGATTCCGTCGCCAGAGAAGCACTGCGATAACTGGTTTAGACTCGAAGCATTTCATTCGTGACGGGTTTGTTAACAATTAACATATAGTTGCCATATTTTTTTTACTAGAAAAGGCATATGACACGACGTGGAAGTATGGGATTATGAGGACCTTCATGACCTTGGGTCTGAAGGGTAATTCCCTGATTTTTATTTCTAATTTTTGAAAGGACAGAAATTCCAAGGCCGAGTCGGTACAACCCTTTCTGATCCCATGAACAGGAAATGGGTGTACCGCAGGGATAGTAATATTGTCTGTTACCTTTTTTAGCATTAAATGAATAATAGTGTAAAATGCCTGCAACCAGGTGTTGATGTTTCTTTATTGTCGATGATTTTTTTATATGTAACAAATCAAAGAACATGCATATATTGAGGCAATTACATCAGAGCTCTCATTAGAATACACAAGTGGGACCACAGAAAAAGGCCTTTAAGTTTTCGAAATCTAAACTAATAGCATGCCTTTTTTGCAAAAGACGCCGGTCTCACCCTGATCCGAACTTAAACTGGGAACACATCCCATCCAGATGTTCGGAGCAGAAGGTTCTTGGTTTTTATCTTTGATCCTAAACTCACTTTTAAACCCCATATTACGATACTTGAAGCTAAATGCCAGAAGCACTCAACCTTAATGCGAATAGTGGTAGCCAAATCATGGACTGGGGTGCAGACGAAAGGTGCTGCATCGCCTTTACATCGCACATGTTCGCTCAAAACTAGGGCTATGGATGCATGTATATTGGGTCTGCCAGAAATTCCGATCTTCGGACGGCTCTCGATTCCAATACAACTCAAGGCGTACGACTCTGCCTGGGTGCATTCCGTACGTATAAACGCACAGAGCTTATATGCCGAAGCAAATGAGGCTTCTCTCCACGACAGACGCACCAAATTATCTTTGCAATTACGCCAATAAATACATTCCACGCCATCTAATCCAGCTTATAACACTGTCTTTCAGTCCGAACTACAGATTGCTGTATTCGATAGAAACCAGGCATTCAAGCCACCAGTCGGCGAAGAGATAAGAGAATGGAGTCTCGCTTTTATACACGATGCTGGGCTTCGGATTCTGGATCACATTGCCAAAATACGCTGTTCCAGAACTCCACCGTCGGCAGTTGGAGCAGCCCAAGGTGATCTTCGATCTTAGTCAGCACACGAAAGCAAACAACTGATCATCATTTTTAAATCACTTTATTATTGAGATTAAAGACAGATACAATACGAACTCTCCGATTTTTACTGTTGGCATCTAAGATCGGGGACCGGGTTGCATCTGCTGCCGCTGATGTCCCCGAGGAGATCTTTCAATCCAGACTCCCCAGACAAATCTTCGATATTTTTCTGCGGAATGAGGGCGATTTTACTTGCTCTTTGATTTCGCGAAAATATCTTGGAGAAAAGCATTCATTTTGTTTTCCGAATTCATTATCTTCACTACAAGTTTGTACAACATGAAGCTTGAACATCACTTTATCCGCCAAAATATGGAAGTACACATATATTTTACTTTCGTCTGGCAGACATTATTGTTTGTTGGTCTACCCAGTTCATACTGGTATCAGGGCCATTGACAGGGCAGATAGTGCTTGCCAAGGCACGCCCTTGGATCTGACCAACTTCTCATTTTCCTGATTTGCCTATCATGTTTTTAATCATCCATTCAACTCATTCTCCTCCGATACAATGAAGATCCAGTGGGATCTTGCTCACAGATAATAAACTTATGCTGTGAAACCGACTCTGGGCGATAAGGGACTCTGGCATACAGGACATGTACGCCGGGATGAAGTTGTCCTTTGTCGTTTGCGCATTGGACATACACGACTAACGCATTCGTATATGCTCAAAGGTGGAGCCGCGTCCATGGTGTTATTCCATGCCAAGCGCATTTACCGTGTTGCAACACATCCTACCTGGACGGTAACGATTCTTGGCCGATATTCGAGGCAAAACACTTCAATGTTACTTCATTTGCGGAGCTATTCCAGGTGGAGAACATTGAGGTTTGCTTCATTGCTACATGAAACTTACTTGTATCGGAAAATTTAATTTTATCATTTGTATTACATGTTTCTCATTATTTATACTTGTTTAATTCTATACTCTTGGTATTTTATTATTTATAATATTAATATTTTGTACCTTATCATCTGATTGATTATTAATGTAACATACTATTTTACTATTCTTTTTATATTTCTTCATCTACATTGCTTGGCCCTAAATGATACTCTTTTGTGTTGATGGGCCGTTAAGCACCATTCCATTCCATTCCCATCGCACTTACTAGCTGCGTCTGTAAACCATGGAACGAGTAATGATTAACGACAGGCCTTGTCGGTGTCTGGAATCACAATGGGACATGTTATCGAGTATCAATCTGGATTCCCGTCGCCAGAGAGAGCACTGCGATAATCTGATTAGACTCGAGCCATTCATTCGAGACGGTGTTTTTTAACTATGAGCATATAGTTGCATATTTTTTGACTAGAAAAGGCATTATGACACGAGTGGAACGTATGGGAATTATGGAAGGACCTTCATGACCCTTCGGTCTAGAAGGGTCATTCCCTGATTTTATTTCTAATTTTTGAAAGGACAGGACAATTCTATGTCCGTAGTCGGTACAACCCTTTCTGATCCCCATGAAACAGGAAATGGGTGTACCCAGGGAAGTTATAATGTCTTTACCTTTTTAGCATTAAACTGAATTATATTGTAAAATGCCTGCAACCAGGTGGTTGACTGTTTCTTTATGTGTCGATGATTTTTTTATAGGGATACAAGAATATCCAAGAACATGCATTTTACTATTGAGCGCCAATACAACTGAGCCTCATAGAATTAAAACAAGTGGACCACAGAAAATGGCTTTTAATTTTCGAAATCTAAAACTAACTGCAAGAATTTTTGCAAAGACGCGGTCTTCACCCTGATCCGAACTTAAACTGGGTACCACATCCCATCACAGTTGTTCGGGAGCAGAAATTTCTTGGTCTTTTCTTTGATCCTAAACTCACTTTTTAACGCCATCCATTTACGTACTTGGAAAGCTAAAATGCCAGAAAAGCACTCAACTTAATGCGAAGAGTTCGAGTAGTGTAGCAAATCATGACTGGGGTGCAGACCGAAAGTGGCTGCCCGCCTTTTACATGCACATGTTCGCTCAAAACTAGACTACGGGATTGCACTGTATATGGGTTGCAGTAAATCACGCATCTTCGGACGTCGATAATACATCACCAAGGCTTACGACTCTGCCGGGTGCATTCCGTACCTGTCGAATCACAGAGCTATATGCCGAAGCAAATGAGCCTTCTCTCCACGACAGACGCACCAAATTATCTATGCAATACCGCCACTAAAACTACATTCCCAATCCATCTAATCCAGCTTATAACACTGTCTTTCATCGAACTACAGATGCTGTATTGATAAGAAACCAAGCTTCAAAGCACCCATTCGGCAAGAGAATGGACCCTTTGATACACGATGCTGGCTTGGATCTGGATCACATTGCCAAATACGCTGTTTCCAGATTACTCCACCGTGGGCGAGTTTGGAGCAGCCCCAAGGGTGATCTTCGATCTTAGTCAGCACACGAAAAGCATCAATGATTCCCATCCATTTTTATATCACTTTTTCTTGAGGTTAAAGACAGATACAATAGTACACTCCGCTTTTTACTGATGTTTGTGATAGCTCAAAGATCGGAGACCGTGGTCGCATTCTGCTGCCGTTGTCCCGGGGAGATCTTCAATACAGACTCCCAGACAATATCTTCGATATTTTCTGCCGGATGAGGGCGATTTTACTTGTCTTGAATTTCGCGGAAAATATCTTGGAGAAAAGCATTATTTTATTTTCGGTTTCATTATCTTCACTACAAGCTTTGGTACATATATGAAAGCTTGAACATCCACTTATCGCCAAATCAAGGAGCTACACCATATTTTACTTTGTTGGCATGGACATTATATTTTTGTTGGCTACCCAGTCATACTGGTTTCAAGGGCAAGGACAGGGCAAGATAGTGCTGCCAAGGCCGCCTGGATCTATTCAACTTTCTCATTTTCCTGTTTGCTCATCATGATTTAAATCATCCATCAATCATTCATCTTCTGATTACAATGCGATCAGTGGGAATCTGCTTCACAGATAATAACTTCATGCTTTTTGTGAAATAGATCTGGGCGAATGGATCTGGCTACAGACATGTAGCTGGGATGAGTTTGGTCCTTAGTCGATTGCGCCATTGGACATACACGGCTACCGCATTCGTATATGCTCAAAGGTGAGCGCGTCCATGGTGATTTCCATGCCACTGCGCATTTACGTGCAACACATCCTACTGGTCTGTATCGTTTTGCCGATATTCGGGCAACACTTCAAATGTTATTCACTTGCGGAGCTATTGCCAGGTGGAGAACATTGAAGGTGTGCTTCACTTTTACATGTGAAACTAACTTGTATCGGAAAAAAATTTTATTTTATCATTGTATACATGATACTTCATTTACTATTATTTTATATTTATATTGTTTATCTATTAATATTTTTTTTTACCCTTATCATTCTGATTGATTACCACATGTAACATACTATTTTACTATTATTTTTTTCTTCATCTACATTGATTGCCTAAATGTTTCTTTTTTGTGTTGATGGGCCGTTAAAGCACATTTCCATTCCATTCCAAATCGATACTATGCAGATCCTGTGGGATCTGCTCACGATAATAAAACCTCATGCTGTGAAAACCGACTCTGGGCGAATGGACTCCTGGGCTACAGACATGTACGCCGGGATGATGTTGTCTTGTCGATTGCGCATTTGGACATACACGATAACGCATTCGTTATATGCTCAAAGGTGAGCCGTCGGCCATGTGTATTCCATGCCACAGCGCATTTACGTGCAACAATCTACTGGTCTGTATCGATTTTGCCGATATTCGGGCAAAACACTTCACTGTTACTTCACTTGCGGAGCTATTACAGTGGAGAACATTGATGTTATGCATCACTTTCTACATGTATATATAACCTTGTATCGGAAAAATTTATTTTATCATTGTATACATGTTTTATCGCTTATTATAATTGTTAATTCTATACACGTTGTTCATTTTATAGTATTTATCATATTTAATATTTTTTACCTTATTCATTCTGATTGTGATTACATTGTAACATACTATATTTTTACTATTCTTTTTTATTTCTTCATCTAATTGCTTGGCCCTAAATGATACTCTTTTGTGTTGATGAGGCCGTTAAGGCACCATCCATTGCCTGCCAGGTAGTATATTCCAAGATGTCTGCCAATTTCTCCGGCGGTAACACGAATCTCCATTCTTGTAGAATCCAGTAGTGTGCGAGAAACGTCTTGGTAGTCGCTGTGTGGACACGCCTTTTTGACGTTTTACTCTATTCCGACGTTACCGTTGGTTGTCGAAGCCGTAAGTTACGTAGGCGTCGTTCGCGGCGTCAGGTACTGGCTCCCCCGAATGTCAGGTAATTCACCATTTTGACGTCTCTTTTAACGTCAGAAATGTAGCGTATCATGTTTGTCACACCGTTGTTGACATATGTACGCCGCAGAACGATTGTTCCGATCGGTAAGTCTATCAATATAGTTTTTACCTCTCCACTGTATGTGACAAGTGTACGTCGCAAATGTCATTGAAATCAGACAAGGTGCATTCATCTACACGACAACATGGACATTATGGACGATGTCTTGCGAGGCACAATAATGTTCGTCAACGTTGGCGTCACATAACGTCACGTTGACGTCCACCGGAGGCCGATATATCTTCAACGGTCCAATGATGTATCGACTGCTTCACCCGAATGTGAGACGATTCGTGTTTGTCAAAACCAGTTTTGCCAACAGCGGTGTCAAATACAGTCACATCACGTTCGTTCACGTCACACGTCGTGTCGCCGGAGGGCACGTCACACGACGGCGGACTAGACGCTCTGGGTGACATTTTTTCGGATGTTGATATGTTTGAAACTGTTATTGGACAAGTTTCACACGAATTCAGTCAGACCACGAGGGTGGAAATGACCCGAGTACAATAAACGCGTTTGGTTTTGCTCCAAATTCCAGAAGGGTGGCTGCTCCAAATCGTCCCCAACACAACGCTATGATCGGCAATGTTAATATAGTCTGTTTGCAACACTTAAGCGCAACGTGCTACTTAAAAGAAAAAAAGCTGTTGATGAGCAATGCTGGAAACATCAGTGGCGGACTGTCCACATAAACAAATGACTATATGATTCCGCCATTGGTTAGAAATGTGATCCCCAAATCGTTGTGATTTAGTCCTTGTTTATGGGGACATCCGCTGATGTTTCACAGCATGAAGCTTTTATTGTGAGCAGATCAAATGGATGGGGTTGTATTGAGTTAATACAATTGTTAATTCATCACGATTTGACTTTAATTCCTCGAAGTTCCAGTGGATAACAGTTATCAATATTTTAGTAGGATGGAGGAGTATGGGTTTGCGGGGTGGTGGAACAGGTTTGGGAGTTGGAATGTCAGAAGACTTCAGGCTCCATCGAGTCAACGACTCAAACCTGTTCTTAAGTTGATGGGCGTCTGCCCCATTCTGCGACTCCAGGGTTAAAAGTGAGTTTAGGATCAAAGTTTAGACCAAGAAAACTTCTGCTCACCGAAAACAAATGGGATGGGATGTGGTTCCAGTTTAAGTTCGGGATCAGGTGGAAGACCGCGGGTATTTGCGTCTTTTGCAAAAATGGCATGTAGT
Organism: Conchocele bisecta; assembly: GCA_029237695.1. Taxonomy (NCBI): domain Eukaryota; kingdom Metazoa; phylum Mollusca; class Bivalvia; order Lucinida; family Thyasiridae; genus Conchocele; species Conchocele bisecta. Next base: position 99,634,358 of record CM055271.1, read on the forward strand.
TAGTTTTAGATTTCGAAACTTAAAGCCGTTTTCTGTGGTCCATCTTGTTTTTCTATGGTAGGATCAGTTGGATATTGGCGCTCTTTAGTATGCATGTTCTTTGATTTTGTAACATATTTTAAAAAAATCATCGACATATTATAGGAAACAGTCAACACTGGTTGCAGGCATTTTACAATATTTTTAGTTTAATGCTAAAATGGAGTATACAGGACAATATACTCCCTGCGGTACACCATTTCTGTTCATGGGGTATCAGAAAGGGTGGTTTACCTTGACTCGGACTTGGAATTGTCTGTCTTTCAAAAATTTGAAATAAAATCAGGGAGGATGACCTTAGACCGAGGTCATGCAGGTCCTTATAATTCCATTATTCCACGTCGTGTCATATGCCTTTTCTAGGTAAAATTATATGGCAACTATATGGTTCATTGTTAACAAACCCGTCTCGAATGAATGCTTCGAGTCTTTTCAGATTATCGGGCAGTGCTTCTTGGCGACGGAATCCGACTGATACTCAGATATCAGTCCATTGGATTCCAGGAAAACAGACAAGCTGTCGTTATTCTTTCTTTCCATGGTTTTACAGACGCAGCTACGTAAGTGCGATGTGGGACGGAAAATTGATGGGTCGGTGTGTTCGTGCCGTGTTTGGGAACAGGTTATGAATTGTAGTTCCCGCATGAGGCGGAAATACGCCTTGTTTCCAAATGGTATTAAATATTTCAAGGAGGTTGTTCTTAAAGAGTGTTCAGGTAAATGTTTAAGCAGTTGGTAGTGGATATCCATCAGGGCCTGCTGAGTGTATCATGTGCGGGGCACATTGGACAATGTTACATCGGTGCGATTTGTTTAAATCTGAAAATGATGTGAAGAAAATTATCTTACCACACCTGGGATGTGCTATATCATATATGGTGAAGGTAGTAAATAATATTTACATCAAACATGGGGGGAGTGTTGTGAATTAGAAATTCTATCTAATAAAATTAATTTTATGTTCGAACTAGGAGATCATGTGGACATATAGTCACATATAAACTCATTTATTGGCGTTGATGCGTATTTATGCATTGATAAATGCTATTTAAAAATTGTTTTATAAATATTGGGAGGGTGTTGTGGATTTTACATCCATGGTCATTATGTTATTGGTTAATTATTGTCATTTAACAAATGCAATATATTGCAATTTCTTTGCCTGTGTCTATCAAAAATGATTATATAATAATTATAATACATTTTGTGTTTTATCAACTTTGAAAAGTAAGTTATGGGGAAATGTGTTTTTTTTGTACCAATGTGCCCACTCTCCACTAACCCCCGCAACGATGTTAGTGGGGGGTGGGGGGGGGGGGGTTTTATGGAATCAGAGTGTCCGTGCGTCCGTGCGTCCGTGATCACGTTTAAAGTTTTTGTTTTTTTCCACAATCTATTCTAATGGAGCAAATGGGTTCTAATTTGGTATGCATATTTCTCATGGACCTCTGTTCTTCATAACCCCAACCCATGTTGCCTTGACCCTCAAGGTCAAGGTCCCACGACTCAGAATTTATGGATTTACGTTAAAGTGTTTTTTTCCCACAGTTCTCTTCTTCTAATGGAGCAATTGCGATTAATATGGTATGCATCTTTCTCTTGGACATCTGTTCTTTACTCATCCCTCACCATGTTGCCTTGACCTTCAATGTCAGGTGACACGAACTCAGAAAATTTATGGATTTTTACGTTAATGTTTTTGTTTTTTCCACATATCTTTCGTCTAATGGAGAAATTGCTTACTAATTTGGTATGCATTCTTTCTCCATGGACCATCTGTTCTTCCTACACCCCACCCTTTGGTTGCCTTCACCCTCAAAGGTGTCAAGGCCACCGGCTCAGAAATTTGATGGTGGATTTACGCTAAGTTCTTGTTTGCTTTGGGGTCATGGTCCACACGGGGGTTATCCCGGTAAGCCTCGCTTACTGTAAAATCTAGTAATGAATGATTTACATTTTTGTATTGGATATTTTGAGGATGGTTTGTACCCAGTTATAGACTGTTGTCTGTTGTACTATGCTAACGTGCTGGCCAACCCGGCTAAAGTGTGAATTGATTTTCCACACAGAATGCGATCAAAACTGATTATTCACGATGCAAGGACAAATACGTAGCGTAAGTGATGCGCCCACATTTATTTTATTAATGCGTTTTTTATCAATTGTAGTGCGTAATATGGTTGATACGCACGCTATCTGGAGCTCTTGAATGAATGATGTTTTCTCATGATTATGGAGTTGCTTGTGACGATGGTTACATGTTTAAATCAATGGGTAAATAATAGTACCAATCTCAGACATTAATCCTCGAAAAGGGCCTGGGGGTGTTGCAGTAGTATATAGGGGTGGTAATATAGATAGGAGAGATGTAGTCCAATGCAAAACTCATGCAGCTCCACGGAGTTTAGTTCCAAGTAATTGGGTTGTTACGGTGTGCAAAATGGTATCCCTCTAAGCGAATTGCGTTACATTGTCCTAGTTTATATAAAATCATTCATTTAGAAACGAGGTATGAATGGGTTGGTCACTACCCTTGGTCTACATGAGATGTTCGCTTTCAGTTTTGGACAATTGTTCTCCGAGATACAAGGTTTCAGCACATATATTTTTTTTAAAATAAATCGAGTTGTACTTTAAATTTCTTGTTTAATACGAAATTATATGCATGGTTTGCCTAATGCTACATCAGTCAATAAAGCCCCCTTCCGCGGGAGTAGTATTGATTCCGTGTAATTAAAAGCTTTTCGAATTGGAATGGAATGGTGCTTCTTAAAGGCCCCAATCAACACAAAAGAGTATCATATAGGGCCAAGCAATGTTGATTGTTAGATAAAATAATAGTTAAAATAGTATGTTACATGTGTGTAATCAATCAGATGATAAGGTACAAATATAAATGAATAACGGGTATAGAATTACAAAATGATATAGAAATGAGAAAAGGTATACAATGATAAAATAAATTTTCCGTTACAACGTTAGTTTATGTAGAAAGAGAGCAACCATCAATGTTCTCCACCTAGAACTAGCGCCGCAAGTGAAGTAATTGAAGATTTTGCCTCGGATATCGGCAATCGATACAGTCCAGTAGGGATGGGTGGCACGGTAACTGCGCTGTGGCATGGACATCCACCATGGACGCGGTCACCTTTAAGCTTATACGAATGCGTTAGGTGTAGTGCCCAATGCATTATCGATAAGGCAATTCATCCGGGTACATGTCTGTAGCCAGGAGTCCATTCGCCAGAGTCGGGTTTCACAGCATGATGTTTATTAATCTGTGGCAGATCCCACTGGATCTGCATTGTATCGGAGGATGAATGAGTTGATGGATGAATTTAAATCATGATAGCAAACAGGAAAATGGATGTTGGATAGATTCAAGGGCGGTTGGCAGCACTCTATCTGCCTGTCATTGCCCTTGATACAGTATGACTGGGTAGCCACAAAAAATATGTCCTTGCAGACGAAAGTAAAATTATGGTTGTAGCTCCAGGATTTGGCGGATAAGTGGTGTTCAAGTTTCCATATTGTTCAAAGCTTGTAGTGAAGTTAATGAATTCGAAATAAAATGAATTGCTTTCTCCAAGATATTTTCGGCGAAATCAAGGCAATAAATCGCCCTCAATTCTCGCAGAAATATCAGAAGATTTGTCTGTGAGTCTGGATTGAAAGATCTCCCGCGGGGACAGCGGCAGCAGTTACTACCCGGTCCCCGATCTTTGAGCCACAGTAAAAAGTGGCGTGTATGTATTGGTATCTGTCCTTTAACTCAAGAAGAATAAGTGGATTTAAAAATGGGATGGATCAGTTGTTGCTTTAGCGTGTGACTTAAGATCGAAGATCACTTGGGCTGCTCCAACTGCCACTGGTGGGTATCTGACCAGGCGTATTTGGCCAATTTGATCCAGATCCAAGCCAGCATCGTGTATTGTATCAATAGGGATCCATTCTCTTGCCGAATGGTGGCGTGAAGCTTGGGTTTATTATCGAATAAAGTTTGTTAGTTCGATGAAGACAGTGTTATAAGCTGGACTTAGATGGTTTGGAATGTAGTTTAGTGGCATTACAAGCTTTGCGAATAAAAAAAAAGCAACAATCGAGATACAAGATTTTTTTCACGTGGCCATAGCTCTGTTTTCCCATTGGATATTTACTTGGCATTTTCGCACTAGATGTAGATTCATAGTACATGTAAAACCTTTCACTGTAAGAGGAAAAACGTTTTCGCGCCAAAACCGAATTTCGAGATTTTTGATTATTACAGCGACGATATAGAGGATTTCAACAAAAAAAAACCAAAACTTAATCTTTGGATGCTAGCGGTGGAAATAACATACAAATATGTCATGAGAATGTCATTAGAATTGAGCCTTAAGGAAATTCCATGACATATTTTCAATTTGCCAAACAAAAACACAAGAAAACATATTAATTAATCGCCGTCCGCTGCAAATTTTTGCACTATTTATTGTATTATAATACTCAGCATGAAATTGAGTTAAATTTCTCTAGATGAAACATTCAATTCTTTTACATTCAGTGTATATTATGAACGTGCACAAGTACGTTATTGATGTAGGATGCCAGGGCGATCAAAATCTGCGGATTATTTATTCCGTTTTCTGCCAGATTTTAGCGCAATCTGCGGATCTATGTAGGCCTAGGCCAAATATGGAAACCCTCCCCCTGTGGCACATCGAGACATATCTTTTTGATAACTAACATCAATTACGAGGTTAAATGCAACACTTGTCTGCATCTGTAACCCGCTGGATTGAATGTGTGGAGCCAATTTTTTTAGTATACACCCCCCAACAAACTTTGTGCCAGTTTAAAAAATCACTTACTCTTTCCCCAATAGGTCAAACATTATTTACAAAAGTTGATTGTACTCATTGATATTAATTGATCTGCCAAGTTTGACTTGTTATGGACATTTGTGAAATTGCCGAGATTTTGACTCCAATGTCGGCAAGCCGGTAAACAGAAACGAATGCCGGCACGATGCCTGAGAATGGGAGCCTGTTGGCGACCCGAAACTCCCCCGGATAGTTAAAACATAATGTTTATATACTTCCAGCGAAATGTAGCAACCATCAACACGGTAGCATTCTACATGTTAACAGTCGCTCCCGATTTATCATTATATTAATTCTGGTACAACGTTATTCATTTATATGTGACCTTATCATCTGATTGGATTACCACAGGTCCAGGGTGTATTCTATTAGAATTAGATTAATGGTTATAAACCTCGGTTAAATAACCGGGTTTGTGTGGCAGTGGTGGAAAACCTAGTGTGTTGAACAGGTCTGATTTCGGTCAGTAGTCAGGTGCATAAGGAGGCCGTTTCATGGCTTGAACCTACATTCGGGAGTATTCGGCGAAAGAAATCATGTGCCTGGGGAAATCCACACAATCCCTGTGTTGTAATTAAGGGGTTCATTGGCTCAGCTATATGTATGGGAACCAATAGAGGCCCTGTTTATAAATGGCGTCAGCTGATAGACCAGGCTGATCGTAAATACCGTAAAGGGTGTTATTTGATCGTAGAGGAGCGTAATAGATTACAACACTCTCACCGTTTTATGATGGGAAGACGTTGTGGTTGTACGGTTTCAATTAAATGAATCATGAGAGATCAAAAGTTTATGTTATAAGGATATTGGATCCTATGGCAAGTGAGTAGAATTACTCAATGTAGGGCTATGTGTATTGTTGCAGTAGTTTTAATTACATATAGGGGTTGTGTAGACACGAAAAATGTATACACATGAAAATATTTTTACATAATACAATATGTTGAGGATATCTTGGACTCAAAAAAATGTATCCGGTCATCAATAAACTGATTTCTGGCCATAAAGTGAAGAAAAATACAATGTAATTCATGTAACTAATAAGATGCCTTGTCCACAAGGTATGTACATCAGTCTGTCTTCAGACAATGATAAATGGTAGCAGGTTTCTGCCAATAATAAATTACAAGAATATAAAGGTATAGATCAGTGAGTGCGGGAATTCATCAGGATATATACATACGTTTGGTTGTAATAAACAAGAGTTTGAGCACATGTATCGCTTTCACAATCTATGCGGGATGCGTCAACAGTACTTTCGAGGCGAGATAGAGGAAAGTCGAGAAAGATCAAGAGAATTGATGTGAGAGATGGTCTGTATACCTCATTGATCACACGGCAAGAGGATGAATTGAGACGACACCCTGGATCAAATTCGGTACAAACCCCTGGCATTAGCCTTGCACACCTGCGTACCACTGTCAGGGGACTCAAAGATTTCAACATCCGCCAATTCCTCTGCAAACTGACTCAATATCGCCATGGAGTGTTGGTGTGCCTTTTTTGCTGGTGGCATGCAAATAGTGCGAGTCAGTCTCGATGAGGACCTTGGTGCAGATATTACAGAGCAGCCAGAATCGATGGACGCAGTAGGGTCACGCAACAGTGTGTTTGGAATCCAAATGAAACCATTTGAAATGACCCCAACCACTCTCAAATCCTCCACCCACCAACAACAGTGGCGATGAATACGGTAAATGACACAGGCCCATCTCAAACAATTAATCTTCTCACCTCCTCAGCAGCCGAGCCAATTCCATGATTTCTCATGTGAAGAACGAGTTACATTGTCATACCGCTCAGCAAGGGCAAACACACGGCGCCGCATGGAAAGAGCGCTGAACTGGAACCTCTCCTCTCGGCACAAAGTTGTTAGGACTGTTTTAATGCCGACAGGAGGTGGTGAAAGCCAGGGGACCTAACCTGCACTGCCACGAAGTTCATCCCGGTTCAGATGTTCTCTCGCTTTGACAAGGTGATCGTGCCCCACCCGGGATGAACCGACTGGTGAGGGTGAAACTCCAACAGTGCAATGCATATGTGGGAACCCCGCACTGGCGAGCCCGCAAGGACCACGAAGATGGAAATACATAGTTGCAACCAGGTGGGACAAATGGATCTCTGATGGTCCGTACCGCCTCAGATCAATGAAGTTGGCAAAAACGAGTTTGTTTGAGAAGGGTGTCGAGGTTGAAATGTGATCGATTTACTCGGGTCTGTGGAATCTTGGACTGCAGGGGGCAATTGTAATGAATGGGGGGAGATGGTGGTGTAGAAAATTATATATGTACATTTGCTGGCAGTGTGGGGATCGATTTTTATAGTATCTTCCAGTGCCTTAGGGACAGAATGTGATTGGGGTGATGCAATTTCAAAGGAGGTTGGAATGGTCGACAAGCTGATTCGCTGTAGTGTTGGAATGCGGTGACTCAATGTCTGAGAAAAGTGTGTGTTGCGTGATGAGTGGATGCATGTGAATGTTCAGACGTGTTGGAGCAAAGCGTCATGGGATGTAAGGTTCAAAGTGTGTCTCAAAATGAAGAAAAGGCATCGATGTAAGTAGCCAGAATGGTAAGTTTGATTGTGATGTTGAAAAGTGGCAAGTCTCTGGATGTTGTCCTGTTGGGAATGCACAAGTGGAGATGGGTTTCCACCTGGTTACTGCTTTCATTACAGCTCCAGCAAGCAAATGTCGGTGATGATTGTGGAGATGGTTGGACGGTAATACAGTGTAGACTCGTAAATGTCGAGTGCTGGTGGGTCATAGTAAGCAGGTTGGATTGTTTCTGTGTTTGGACAGGGAGTATTGTTGGAATTTTTGATAATGCAGCTCTGCAACAACTAGCTCCTCGGCTCATCAAGTAAGCCTACTCCTCTTCCAATGACATTGTAGGTAGTACATTAGTCAATATTCCACACCTCTGAGGGAGCTTGCAGTTTTATTGTGATAAAAAAAATACAGGTTATCTGCAAGGGCAAGAAAAAATAGGTAGATATAGATTAGTATATAATGTATATAAACAATTTGTTAAAAAAATATGAATTACGGTGGGGTACCTGCGAACAGGTCGGCGACGGCCCGACGAGTGTAAGCGAGTGGAGGTCTATGGTACAGGGTCAATAAACCTGTCCAAGCCAAACAACACACAAATTCACCATCGACGTATTGGTAGCTTGACATCTAAGTCGTTTCCACTCGGACATTCTCGGTAACTGACTGGTCCACCCTGACTTGGTATTGTAGCGGCGGGGGGTAAGAAACCTTCATGGCGTTTTCGCCACAACAGCTAGGAATATGGGTGTCGCGGCATAATTTGAGGCTATCATGGTGGAGAGGAGAACTACTCGACCTTCCTGTCTGCTTCTGTATATAGGGGTCGGGGCACTTCTCACGACGATCTGCGGTCCTTTCCAAGGTGATCGGCAGCTTGGAACTGACGCCTTACCTTGGCGGAAGTGTCTCTCACAAAATACAAGATCTCCAACATCATAAACCAATTTTCCAAGATATGTAGGCATAGTAGCTTTTCTGAGTATTTGGGCAGTGTTTATGTGTTTCTGGGGGGGGACAATTTTGTGAGACCCTAGCAAACTCCTTGTCGAGATGTTGCACCCACTTTCATAAGGAGTGTACCTTTCAAGTTTGGGTTAGATGCAGGGAAGCAACACATCGACGGTTGAATAACTTCACGCCCACGCATAAGACGATTTGGGTTTTGGAAGCCAGTTTGACGATGCTACATTGAAACGGACAGCCATGGCTAGTAGGTGGATGGTCTTTGTCCCATCTCTGACTTTGCCGTCATGCAACATCGGATCATTTGGAGAAATAGGTCTGGTTGGTAAGTTTCAACCTGACCATTGCGAGGGGTGATAGGGAGAGTGGTGTGCGTTTGGGGTGTAAACTCAGGAGTATTTCACAGATATGCCTTTAAACAAAATTACTTTGGAAATTCGGCCTTGATCTGAGAAAAAATCTCTAGAGGGCAGCCAAACGTATGAGATACACTTTAGCGAGGAATCCTGGGCAAACCGTCTGTGCAGTCTGATTTCAGGGGTTTAGGGGTATCATGTCAGCCATTTTGTGAATTGGTATCTATGACATCAATATATGACATTCTCATTAGTGATTTTGTTTTAAATGGCCTAAGATTTCAAGATGGACCATTTCATTGGGAAACAGAGTGAAATTCCCGTAACGGGTTCGTGGTGTGGAGGTAGTACGGGGGATGGTACGGATGTTTACATGTGTCTTTAACAGGCGTTACCTGTATGTTGGTTTGGTGGGGGACCGGCAGTGCCGGTTTCACTGTACTGCTGTTCAGTTAATAATGTACAATGCTCTGATCTAGACCAATTAGTCTACCCTTCTTGAAGTGCATGTACACATCCGAGTCGTTAATAATTTGTGCAGTATTAAAAAAAAAAAAAATTGATGGCCCTTTTACAATACCATGGATGCAATTCTCTGGCACCATTTTTGCATGGCAACGGTTCGCAACACATACGCTTCATCACCGGGTTGATCCGTTAAAAACATTGCACAAAACCAACCGTCTGTGGGGGGGGGGGGGGTTACTACAACTTTTCTTTGTGCCATGTACCGGGCAATGTGGATTTGGTCAATTCAGTTGGCAGCATATTTGAGTTGTGGGGCAGTATTTGCCCATCTATGGCTACCAATTCCGCCCAAGTCACAAGACCAGCTTATGATGTTAAGAAGTAATGCCCACCAAAATTTATGGAGACATGGGGGCCACACAGTCGTTCCATTTCGAGTTCGATGTCCCAATCGGATGGTAATATTTGGGACAATCTTACCATGACCTGGAACTTCTGCGAGGCCCTTCAGTACAAACAGTGTCATGTTGTTGTCTTGTTTTTGTGGAAAGTTTGGAAAAATGAAATTATCAACTGACCAGTGTATTCATTGCCATCGTGTCAACACTGCTTATGTCTGAAGCCAATGACGACAATGTCCAAAACCAGTGGACTACTTTCAATTCCCTAACTACTATAGGGTGGTTTCGCTAAGCCGGGTTGTCAGGTGGAGTGACCATGTTTTGATTGAGTTTGGGGGACTGGGAATAGGGCCACCTACTGGCCCAGTCCGTTATCGTTTAAAGAGAAGCTGTGATGGTTTTTTGTTTATTTGGGGATTCTAGTCCATTGGCTGGTGCAGAGCAAGCCGTACCGGAGAACCAGAAAACGTCCGGACCGCTCGTGATGATGGCGATCTGCCATATTGTCATGCGGGACTAGGGTATGACCCTTAAGCCGTCATTTTGGTGGTGGACCGCCATATGACGTGACCCCGTACCCTTTTGATTTCCTTAACCCATGGGAATGGTTGGGAAGGGGTGGATGTCTGTATTGCTGTGGACGGGGCATAGAATCGTAATTTGTCCTTGACCGATTCAAAATGGTGTCCTCTTGACATGTTGTCATTACGACCTTGGCATGTCGTCATATGGACCTTGCTGTTGTTATAGGATACTTGACCTAATATCACGTGGTGTCCGTGGCCCATAATAGTCTTGTTTCTGTAATGGGGCGACCTTGGATACTGGGAATGGTTGTTTAGAATAACGCGGGGTCCCCCTTGGATTACTGGGACTGGTTGTTAGAATAGCCTGAGAGACCCTGGTTGAACGTCTGTTGTTTTGGTCTTAATTCCAGGCAAGGTCTGTTCTGGATGAAAGTATTTATCTAAACGTTGCTTAAGTTCACTTCCAGATCAGTCTCCCGGAGGAGAAAATGACATTCCTTCTGCTTGAATGGCTGCTTGTTTCGGCCATATATGGCCTTGGTTTATTAGCTGGTATTTCGTTAACACCCTTATCTCACACAGTACAATCATGGCCAGCGATTTGTCGATTAGACCCCTCAAGAAACTCTCTTTTTTTTACTTGAGACATGATTCGAATCACGTTGGAATCATGTCCGCAGTAGGCATCCTTTGCACCTAGTTGGTGAGGTCGGATGAGCGTAGTCATCCAACGACTCGTCTCCAACTGACGCGCTAATGTCCAATTCCTTTTTCGAGTGTTTTGGGGTTAGTTTGGTTGAAAACCGCTCGGTCAAGCTCCGCTTCAATCCAGCATAGCTGTTGAGGACTTGTCTCATCATGCCATTTGGCAAATCAGGGGCGCATCCCCCTCCAGTTGGAGTTTATCTTGCGTTTGGGAGACATGCGGGACAATGTGGATTTGCCATCTCCGGTCTGCCAGGGGGGATATGCCAAATGATTTTGGGTTGATTGTTCCGATTTCGAATAAATACAATCCCAGGATATGACACTGGTAATAAATTTTTTCGATCTTAAATTTTTGTGGTTTTGCCAAAGAAAACTTTATCATTTCGTTTGTGACTGGTTTTGTCGCTTTTAAAGAATTAATGTTATTTGTGCAACTATTTGTAGTTTCTGATGCAGTTGCGTTTATCTTGGGTCTGGAATCGCGTCGTTTTTCATAATCAAAATTATTCCATACAAAAAAAATGTGTTTATGCGAGTTTAAATCGTTCACGCTTTCGCATAACTTTCTCAAATTTTCATGTCCGCGGTGTACCTTACATTATCAATTTTGTCATGCAAAAGGGACTAATGTCTGCTTAGTAGCCATGGTCCCTTTTAATATGGTGAATGTCTATTTTCGAGCGACTCCACCTTAACGGTCATTTGTTGTTGTAGTTTGTTGAATTTGCTTGATCATCGATTCCACGCATGAATTGGTGGATTGTGTTCAAAGAACTCTGCTTCGTCCTGAGAAGGGCGCAAACTGAATGTTCGCGGACTAATCATCTGAGGACGCTAGGAGATTTGGGGCCGCCAGGACCCACTGCAACAGGAAAGGACACCTTCCCTGTGTCAATTATTTTTTTCCCAGAAAGACTGGTCTTTCTGGGGAAGGCCTTTTGACGCCAGATATTCTGGTGATCAGCTGTAGACCAAGGCTGTCATAAATAACCGTAAAGGGGTATTTGATCGTAAGGAGCGTAATAGGATTACAACAATTCCATGCCACAGCGCTTTACCGTGCAAACACATTTACTTGGAATGTATCGCTTTTGCGATATTCGAGGCAACAAACACTTCAATGTTACTCACTTGCGGAGCTATTCCAGGTGGAGAACATTGAAGGTTTGCTTCGCTTTCTCCATGAGAATTACTTGTATCGGTTCCTTTTATTTTTATCATTGTATACTGTTTTCATTTCTATAATTTTTCATTGTATTACATTTTACTCATCTCTATTGCTCATGTATTGGTATTTTTACCTAAAATCATGTGATTTCCTACCACATATATATCATCTATATTGCTATTATTTTTATTCTTCATCTACAACGCTTGGCCCCTAAATGATACTCTTTTGTGTTGGCCGATATCTGATTAGACTCGAAGGCATTCATTCGAGACGGGTTTGTTAACAATGAAACTATAGTTGCCATATTTTTGGACTAGAAAAGGCCATTTATGACACGACGTGGAAGTATGGGGATTATGAATGACTTCTTGACCTCGGTCTGAAGGGTCATCTCCCCTGATTTTATTTCTAATTTTTGAAGACAGACAATTCCAAGTCCGGTAGGTAAACCTTTTCTGATCCCCATGAACAGAAAATGGGTTTGTACCGAAAGGGAGTATATTGTCTGTTACCCTTTTTAGCATTAAACTGAATAATATGGTATTAAATGCCTGCAACCATGGTGTTGACAGTTTTTTATGTCGATGATTTTTTAATATGTTACAATCAAAGAACATGCATACTATTGAGCGCCAATTTCCATCTGAGCCTCAATAGAATAAAACAAGTGGACCACAGAAAAAGGGCTTTAAGTTTTTGAAATCCTAAAACTTAATGCATGCATTTTTGCAAAGACGCCCCGGTCTTCAACCCTGATAACGAACTTAAACTTGGGAACACATCCATCCCCAGTTGTTCGGGAGCAGAAGTTTCTGGGTCTTATCTTGATCCTAAACTCACTTTTAAACCCCATCTTTTCGATACTTGACGCTAAATGCCAGAAAGACTCAACTTAATGCGGAGTTGGTAGCAAATCTGACTGGGGTTGCAGAACCGTAAAGGGCTGCACCGCTTTTACATCGCAATGTTCGCTCAAAACTAGACTAGGATGCACTGTAATATGGGTCTGCCAGTAAATCGATCATTCGGGACGCGCGATCCAATACTTTCACCAAGGCTTACGACTCTGCTGGGTGCATTGTACGCTAACGACAGAGCTTATAAGCCGAAGCAAATGAGCCTTCTCTCCACGACAGACGCACAATTTATCTTTGCAATACGCACTAAAACTACATTTCAATCCATTAATCCGCTTATAACACTGTCTTTCTTCGAACTACTTACTGCTGTATTGGAAATAAGAAACAGGCTTCAAGCCACCATTCTGGCAGAGAATGTGATCCTTTTATACACGATGCTGGCTTGGATCTGGATACATTGCAAAATACGCTGTTCCAGTACTCCACCGTTGCCGTTTGGAGAAGCACGGTGATCTTCGCATCTTAGTCGCACACGAAGGCAACAACTGATCCATCCATTTTTTAAACATTTTTTCTTGGATTAATGACAAATACATTACGTGACACTTTTTTTTTGTTTTTTTTTAGCTTTTTTACTGATGGCTAAAGTTTGGTGATCCGTGTAGCATCTGCTGCCGTGTCCCCGAGGGAGATCTCATCCAGAATCCCAGACAAATCTTCGATATTTTCTGCGGAATTGTGGGGCGATTTTACCTTGCTCCTTGATTCGCGAAAATATCTTGGAGAAATGCAATTCATTTTATTTTCCGATTCATTATTCTTACTAAAAGCTTTGTACAAATGATGCTTGACATCCACTTATCGGCCAAAATTTCCCCCTATGGAGCTAAACACATATTGTACTTTGTTGCAAGGACATTATTTTTTGTTGGCTACCCAGTCTTACTGGTTTCAAGGGCAATGACAGGGCAGATAGTGCTGCCAAGGCCGGCCCTGGATTTCTACAATTTCTCATTTTCCTGTTTGTACTTTCATGATTTTTAAATCATCCATCACTCATTAATCTCCGATACAAGGCAGAATCCAGTGGGGTCTGTCACAGTTAATAAACTTCATGCTGTGATCCGACTCTCGGGCGAGATGGTCTATGGCTTACAGACATGTACGCCGGGGGATGAAGTTGGCTTAGTCGATTGAGCATTGGACATACAAGGGGACTAACGCATTCGTATAGGTCAAAAGGTGAGCGCGTCCATGGTGTATTTCCATGGCCCATCAGCGCATTTACCGTGCACACCAATCTACTGGACTGTATCGATTTTTGCCGATATTTCGAAGCAAACACTTCAGTGTTACTTCACTTGCGGAGGCTTATTCCTGGTGGTGAGAAACATTGAAGGTTTGCTTCACTTCTACATGGAAACTACTTGTATCGGAAATTTAATTTTTATCATTGTATAACAGTTTCTTCTTTATTATACTTTTATATTCTATTACACGTTGTTCATTGTTTCTTTTTGTTTCTTATTTATTTTTTTTACCGTATTTCTGATGATTTATTACATGTACATCTATTTTACTTATTCTTTTTATCTTCATCTACATTGCTTGGCCCTAATGATACTCTTTGTGTTGATGGGCCGTTAAGCCATTCTCCATTTCCTTTCCATTCCATCTTAAAACATTAAGTAACACATTTTGAGTTTTTGTTGATTTTTGATTTTGACCCCTACCGCCCTTGGCGGTTATCTCTCGGATATTTAACAAGATATCCAAATGCAATTTATTGGCTTTGATACAGAAATGAATGAATTTGTTTTTCCATTTTGATTTTTAAAAGTAACCCTTTTGGTTTTTGATGAATCTTTCCTTAAACATGGAGGGACGTTTCTAGTTTTGCTCAGTATAAATCTACATTGCTTGGCCCTAAATGATACTATTTTGTGTTGATGGGCCGTTAAGCACCATTCCATTCCATTCCATTCAAACAACAATTCTTAATACACAGTGTATATTCATTCAAAGTCTCAATGTGTTGTAACCCTATGGTACAGTATTGCAATTGTCAACAATGACACGTTTTGTGTACACCGACCTAAATGTCTTGCTTTGACATACACTCGTTACTGTTCTGTTTGCATGTCTCCGGATTTTACATGCATATGCAACTTTCACTTCGGTACTTCGGTCCTCTGCACATTGAACATACGTATCAAAGTTACCTACTTGACTTGTGTTGTAATCGAGTGTTAGTCCTTTAACTTTGCATTTGGATTTTATTTCCCCAGCTTTTGTTAGCAACTTGTATGCATAACTCTTTGGTCCTATACCCCTAAAACTTATTATTTTATTTCCGGGTTCTTCATCAGTCCACTTACCAAGCCTACTATTGATTATGGGAGGGTTCCATAAATTCTGCTTGTGTATGTACATACAACTGTCTGTATCGAAATACAAGACACGCTCATTTAACTTTTCCAAAACACTGTATAGTTCAAGTCTTGCATATGCTGTTACATATGAGCCCACTATAACGTTTGATGTTGCATGGGATTCAATGTGTTCAAGTTTTGTTTCATAGTTAACCAATATGAATGGACATTCATTATCAAATATTTATACATGTTTTACCATTATACATGGATTTGAAATCAAATCAAAATATTTTGAAGGATTATTGATGTATTCCGTTTGTGTCATGATTTCACGTTGTGCCAATTTACCCCATAAACAATTTAACATAATCTTTGCAAATGCTCTACGGCCAGTATTTGTTTGTATGTTTGATGGATCAAGACAAATACCTTCAGCTTGTTCATAATCCTTAACAAATTTTTCTTTGTCTTTTTCTGTTACACACCATCCTGGATAACCACTTGCTTCTTGTTTGATTTTAAGAAAATTGTCCACATATCCCGAGAAAAAATCATTAGATTTTTCCGAAAAATGCCATACTTCATACACGTCTAACAACAAAATCATTAGATTTTTCCGAAAAATGCCATACTTCATACACGTCTAACAACGTATAACCACAGTTCAATGCTTTATACAATTCTATTGACACCCATGTGCCAACCAAAGCTCGTTCTTCAATTGTATGTGTACACTTTGTAGAACTTTCTTCTCCACATGTTCTACATAATGGAAACATGAGTTTGTTATTACAATGTGTTGGTAACACTGGATGAAATAGATTGTCCGGAGGGAGAACTTTACATTTTATCAAACCCTCATACTGTCGGATGTTTTCGATATCAATATTTTCTTTTGTTAAAATATCGGGGTGTCCTATCGGATATTCTTTGTGTTTACATACAAATGGATACAATGAACAAATATCAATATATTTGATTTCATCATCTGAATTTTCTTCAATATCATATTTAATTTTTATAGCATTACAACGTCCACCAAACAATCCTTCCCTAGGTTCAATCGGATCACAGTTTGTAAAGAATTGTTCGATCAACTTTTTGTATTCTTTATCGGTTTTCATTTTTAAATCAAACTCATGTTCCCATATAGTATGAATTTTATAACCACTTACACTGAAATATTCCAATCTTTCAAATGTTTGAGAATATAAATTTTGCATTGTTTCACCATTTATCGGGTTTTTTAGATTACGATTTGGATAACATTTAGGACAACCATGCCATAGGTCCCCGAGAAACTCATAGATAGTATTTGATTCTTTGTGAAACCCATCTACAGTATAAGGACGAATTTGATATTCTCCACCATTTTTTGCATGTTGGATAACAATATTGTTTTCGTGTGCAATACTTTACAGCCATCGAATACCTTTCATTGAAAATTTGCGTTTAATCGGATCTCTGCTTGAAATAATTCCGATCTGATTACTTGGCATATATTTGTTATGCCAAACTTTGTTACATGCGTCAGCGATTGTACTGGCTTCTAGAAACGGATCTATACCCCCATATTCCATGAATACCTTCCTGAATTCTCCACAAACACGTCTCAAAATATCTACATCCGATCGACAATCCTGCGACCCGGACGTTTTGGAGGAAGGGATCCTGGTGGGTGAGTGTATTGCGTGGCTGGCAGAATTTCTGGCCAAGATGTCACGCATTACTACAATACACCACTTCGGCCCTGACTTCAAGGCAAACGGGAGGTCCTTGGGTGAGCACGCCCAATGGGATTAATCGGCTTCTGTGGCACCCGGTGCTGGAGTCGTGACTGGAGCATATATATTTTTTATTTTTGCTTTGTTTTCTGATTATTTCATATATACGTGAGTACATTATCTTGTTTCCTTTTACATTGTGCGACCAGTCCGCGGCTCTAGTAGGTGTCACGGTTTAGTGCTACACGAGTGAGTTATTTGTCTTGCTCGAGTATATCACTATGTATCCTCGGTGTGCGGTGCGGAGACCCGCACCATTAGCACATCCCCTTGTAGGGCTCCATGGAGGGTGGGGAACATAGTGATGAATATACCGGCCTACTGATATGAATCGCCAAAAAAACAAAAAACAAACCTCATAACAATTATCCACAAACCCAATTGATTGGAAGGCTTCGGACTTCACAAAGTCGTCTAGCCAACCTTGTTCAGCTGGCCCATCTAAGAAACGGACACGACCTGCAGAATTCAATTTTCTGTCTACTCCATCTGATTTCCCTCAACGACCACTACAACATCAAACAGAACTACAGCATGTAGCCACTTGGCCTCGATTCCTTGTGGTCCATGCAACTGACACTGACAAGCCTCTTGACAAATTGTCTGTCTTTGTTTTATCAAAGATACTGAATAGTGTGGCAGGGGAGCCCAAGAACTTGAAACGGTTGCGCTCTGGTGACCTTCTTATTGAAGTTGACAGAAAGAGTCATGCAGAGAATCTACTGCTTTGTACCAAGTTCTTGGATACCCCTGTCGACATCCAGCCGCATAAATCTTTGAACAGTTGCAAGGGAAGGGAGTTGTCCGATCACCGGAGTTTGCTCATGTAAGTGAGCAAGAAGTGATCGAACAACTCGAGCCACAAGGAGTTGCTGATGCTCGAAGAATTAATAGAAAAGTGAACGGACAACTAGTCCCGACTAATACCTTCATTCTAACTTTCAACCTGACTGAACTACCAAAAGAACTTAAACTAACCAGATGGTTACTCGTCACAGTTGACCCATACATACCAAACCCGTTGCGCTGTTACAACTGCCAACTGTACGGTCACCACAAAGACAGATGTAAGAGAGATCTTGCATGTGCACGCTGTGGCATTGCCAAGCACAGTAATGAAAACTGTGTGGAGGCCGAACATTGTGTCAACTGTAATGGTAACCATTCGGCATATTCGAAAGACTGCCCGAAGTGGAAGATCGAGAAGGAGATAGTTCGCGTGAAACATACACGCAACATATCATTCCCTGAAGCCAGGAAGATTGTTGAAATACCAACAACTCCTATCCCTGGCTTTTCTTACGCTTCGGCTGCAGTCTCTCGCAAGCCCAGCAGAAGTATTTCAACCCAAACGGACGTTTCTTGGAAACCAGCTGAACACCCCACTATAACGTGGACCTATAATACGCCACACTACAAGCCTTCCACATCTAACTCATCTACACAATCTCCCCGAGGCCGGAGCCCAAAGGCCTCAACATCAAAACCTTCTTCGGAAGGGGAGCAGCCCAAGGTGATCTTCGATCTTAGTCAGCACACGAAAGCAACAACTGATCCATCCATTTTTAAATCATTTTTTCTTGAGATTAAAGACAGATACAATACGTACACTCCGATTTTTACTGATGGCTCAAAGATCGGGGACCGGGTAGCATCTGCTGCCGCTGTCCCCGAGGGAGATCTTCAATCCAGACTCCCAGACAAATCTTCGATATTTTCTGCGGAATTGAGGGCGATTTTACTTGCTCTTGATTTCGCGAAAATATCTTGGAGAAAGCAATTCATTTTGTTTTCCGATTCATTATCTTCACTACAAGCTTTGTACAACATGAAGCTTGAACATCCACTTATCCGCCAAATCATGGAGCTACACCATATTTTACTTTCGTCTGGCAAGGACATTATTTTTTTGTTGGCTACCCAGTCATACTGGTATCAAGGGCAATGACAGGGCAGATAGTGCTGCCAAGGCCGCCCTGGATCTACCAACTTCTCATTTTCCTGTTTGCTATCATGATTTTAAATCATCCATCAACTCATTCATCTCCGATACAATGCAGATCCAGTGGGATCTGCTCACAGATAATAAACAACTTCATGCTGTGAAACCGACTCTGGGCGAATGGACTCCTGGCTACAGACATGTACGCCGGGATGAAGTTGTCCTTAGTCGATTGCGCATTGGACATACACGACTAACGCATTCGTATATGCTCAAAGGTGAGCTGCGTCCATGGTGTATTCCATGCCACAGCGCATTTACCGTGCAACACATCCTACTGGACTGTATCGATTTTGCCGATATTCGAGGCAAACACTTCAATGTTACTTCACTTGCGGAGCTATTCCAGGTGGAGAACATTGAAGGTTTGCTTCACTTTCTACATGAAACTAACTTGTATCGGAAAATTTAATTTTATCATTGTATACATGTTTCTCATTATTATACTTTTATAATTCTATACACGTTGTTCATTTATATTATTTATCATATTATATTTTTACCTTATCATCTGATTGATTATTACATGTAACATCTATTTTTACTATTCTTTTTATTTCTTCATCTACATTGCTTGGCCCTAAATGATACTCTTTTGTGTTGATGGGCCGTTAAGCACCATTCCATTCCATTCCATTCTTCGGAAGGCAAAACCTCAAAGGTCACGCCTTCCAAAAGCCCTAAAGGTCGGGCTAAAAAGACCTTAAAACAAATCACGGCCGTGTCTCCTCTGCGATCACGGCAAGGGCCGGGTGACAGGTCGGCCTCTCCACTACCACTCAGGGGTAGCCCACGGCTATGGAGAGGATCCCTACAAAACCGCCCAGGAAAGGGTCTGATGACCCTGGATCGCAGAAAGGGTCTGATGACCCTGGATCGCAGAAAGGGACAGACGGCCCCATTCCACTGAAGAACAGGTTTGAGTCGTTGGACTCGATGGAGACTGAAGAGTCTTCTGACACTCCAACGGCCAAACCTGTTCCACCCCGCAAACCCATACTCCCACCTACATAAAACATGGATACTATTATCCAATGGAACTGTCGAGGAATTAAAGCAAATCGTGATGAATTAACAATTTTATTAACTCAACACAACCCCATTGCTGTTTTGTCTTCAGGAAACATTCCTGAAAGTTGACGATACATTTTCTTTTAAATCACATGCATTATACAGTAAGTGTTCAGATAACGCTGAACGCGCATCTGGTGGAGTCTCAATCCTCGTTAATTTGAGACACCCCACATAGTCTCGTGAATCTTGACACTAATCTTCAGGCTGTGGCCGTTAGTGTTACGATGCACAAGACTATTACGTTATGTTCTATCTACATTCCACCATCTGCAGTCCTGTTAAAATCAGAACTAGATAATCTTGTCTCTCAGCTCCCTTCACCTTTCATTCTCCTTGGCGATTTTAATGGACATAACATGCTTTGGGGTTGTAAAGACACCAACAAAAAGGGGGAACTTATTGAAAATTTTCTTTCCGATCACAATCTCAGCATTTTTAATGATAAATCGAGCACATATTTA
Source organism: Conchocele bisecta (assembly GCA_029237695.1). Taxonomy (NCBI): domain Eukaryota; kingdom Metazoa; phylum Mollusca; class Bivalvia; order Lucinida; family Thyasiridae; genus Conchocele; species Conchocele bisecta. Next base: position 99,654,963 of record CM055271.1, read on the forward strand.
CATCCCGCAACCGGTTCATATTCCTCTCTGGATTTAACTCTGTGTCATCCTTCTCTGTATTTAGACTTTACGTGGAAAGTTGGTGACGACCTATGTGGGAGTGACCACTTTCCTGTCTTCTTGCAGAGTAATGGACCACCATCCACTGACAGAGTCCAGAGGTGGAAATTACATAAAGCCGATTGGGACACATTTTCGTAATATGTGCATGATTGAACTAGATTTTGATCGCTTTCGAGATGCGGAAGATCCACTAGAACACTACGTTTATTTCCTTTTACACGATATTGCAGAAAAGACAATACCAAAAACCTCGGCAAAGCCCAAACGTGTCAATAAACCATGGTTTGACGAAGAATGCAAAGAGGCAATGACTGCTCGTAAGCAGTCTATTCGTCAAATCAATAACAACGCAACACCAGATAATTTAAATGCTCATAGAATTTTTAGAGCGAAAGCTCGACGCACAATTAAAGCTAGCAAGAGAAGGACTTGGAGATCTTTTGTCTCCAAGTTGAATTCGCGATCTAAAATAAAAACCACATGGACATGATTCGTAAGATAAACGGTAAAGGTAAATCAACTTCTATCAATCACCTCAACAAAGCAGGACATAAAGTATCTTCCAAAACAGACATTTCAAACACATTAGCAGATACCTTCTCCAAGAACTCCTCATGTAATAACTATTCTGAGGAGTTCTTGAAGGTGAAATCTGAGCAAGAGAAAACTAAACTTAATTTTAATTCAGACAATTCAGAACATTACAACGCTCCTTTCTCTATTAGGGAATTAAAAGCTTCCCTCGAGAAAGCACATGATACATCAGCAGGCCCTGATGATATCCACTACCCAACTGCTTAAACATTTACCTGAACACTCTTTAGACAACCTCCTTGAAATATTTAATACCATTTGGAAACAAGGCGTATTTCCGCCTTCATGGCGGAAGCTACAATCATACCTGTTCCCAAACCGGGCAAGGATCACACCGACCCATCAAGTTACCGTCCCATCGCACTTACTAGCTGCGTCTGTAAAACCATGGAACGAATGATTAACGACAGGCTTGTCTGGTTTCTGGAATCCAATGGACTGATATCTGAATATCAGTCTGGATTCCGTCGCCAGAGAAGCACTGCCGATAATCTGATTAGACTCGAAGCATTCATTCGAGACGGGTTTGTTAACAATGAACATATAGTTGCTATATTTTTTGACCTAGAAAAGGCATATGACACGACGTGGAAGTATGGATTATGAAGGACCTTCATGACCTCGGTCTGAAGGGTCATCTCCCTGATTTTATTTCTAATTTTTTGAAAGACAGACAATTCCAAGTCCGAGTCGGTACAACCCTTTCTGATCCCCATGAACAGGAAATGGGTGTACCGCAGGGAAGTATATTGTCTGTTACCCTTTTTAGCATTAAACTGAATAATATTGTAAAATGCCTGCAACCAGGTGTTGACTGTTCTTTATATGTCGATGATTTTTTAATATGTTACAAATCAAAGAACATGCATACTATTGAGCGCCAATTACAACTGAGCCTCAATAGAATAAAACAAGTGGACCACAGAAAAACGGCTTTAAGTTTTCGAAATCTAAAACTAACTGCATGCATTTTTTGCAAAAGACGCGGTCTTCACCCTGATCCCGAACTTAAACTGGGAACACATCCAATCCCAGTTGTTCGGGAGCAGAAGTTTCTTGTCTTATCTTTGATCCTAAACTCACTTTTAAACCCCATTTACGATACTGAAAGCTAAATGCCAGAAAGCACTCAACTTAATGCGAGTGGTAGCAAATCATGACTGGGGTGCAGACCGAAAGGTGCTGCACCGCCTTTACATCGCACATGTTCGCTCAAAACTAGACTATGGATGCACTGTATATGGGTCTGCCAGTAAATCCGATCTTCGGACGCTCGATCCAATACATCACCAAGGCTTACGACTCTGCCTGGGTGCATTCCGTACGTCTAACGCACAGAGTTTATATGCCGAAGCAAATGAGCCTTCTCTCCACGACAGACGCACCAAATTATCTTTGCAATACGCCACTAAACTACATTCCAATCCATCTAATCCAGCTTATAACACTGTCTTTCATCGAACTACAGATCCTGTATTCGATAAGAAACCAAGCTTCAATCCACCATTCGGCAAGAGAATGGATCCTTTTATACACGATGCTGGCTTGGATCTGGATCACATTGCCAAATACGCTGTTCCAGATACTCCACCGTGGCAGTTGGAGCAGCCCAAGGTGATCTTCGATCTTAGTCAGCACACGAAAGCAACAACTGATCCATCCATTTTTAAATCACTTTTTCTTGAGATTAAAGACAGATACAATACGTACACTCCGATTTTTACTGATGGCTCAAAGATCGGGGACCGGGTAGCATCTGCTGCCGCTGTCCCCGAGGGAGATCTTCAATCCAGACTCCCAGACAAATCTTCGATATTTTCTGCGGAATTGAGGGCGATTTTACTTGCTCTTGATTTCGCGAAAATATCTTGGAGAAAGCAATTCATTTTGTTTTCCGATTCATTATCTTCACTACAAGCTTTGTACAACATGAAGCTTGAACATCCACTTATCCGCCAAATCATGGAGCTACACCATATTTTACTTTCGTCTGGCAAGGACATTATTTTTTGTTGGCTACCCAGTCATACTGGTATCAAGGGCAATGACAGGGCAGATAGTGCTGCCAAGGGCCGCCCTGGATCTACCAACTTCTCATTTTCCTGTTTGCTATCATGATTTTAAATCATCCATCAACTCATTCATCTCCGATACAATGCAGATCCAGTGGGATCTGCTCACAGATAATAAACTTCATGCTGTGAAACCGACTCTGGGCGAATGGACTCCTGGCTACAGACATGTACGCCGGGATGAAGTTGTCCTTAGTCGATTGCGCATTGGACATACACGACTAACGCATTCGTATATGCTCAAAGGTGAGCTGCGTCCATGGTGTATTCCATGCCACAGCGCATTTACCGTGCAACACATCCTACTGGACTGTATCGATTTTGCCGATATTCGAGGCAAACACTTCAATGTTACTTCACTTGCGGAGCTATTCCAGGTGGAGAACATTGAAGGTTTGCTTCACTTTCTACATGAAACTAACTTGTATCGGAAAATTTAATTTTATCATTGTATACATGTTTCTCATTATTATACTTTTATAATTCTATACACGTTGTTCATTTATATTATTTATCATATTAATATTTTTACCTTATCATCTGATTGATTATTACATGTAACATACTATTTTACTATTCTTTTTTATTTCTTCATCTACATTGCTTGGCCCTAAATGATACTCTTTTGTGTTGATGGGCCGTTAAGCACCATTCCATTCCATTCCATTCTTCGGAAGGCAAAACCTCAAAGGTCACGCCTTCCAAAAGCCCTAAAGGTCGGGCTAAAAAGACCTTAAAACAAATCACGGCCGTGTCTCCTCTGCGATCACGGCAAGGGCCGGGTGACAGGTCGGCCTCTCCACTACCACTCAGGGGTAGGCCCACGGCTATGGAGAGGATCCCTACAAAACCGCCCAGGAAAGGGTCTGATGACCCTGGATCGCAGAAAGGGTCTGATGACCCTGGATCGCAGAAAGGGACAGACGGCCCCATTCCACTGAAGAACAGGTTTGAGTCGTTGGACTCGATGGAGACTGAAGAGTCTTCTGACACTCCAACGGCCAAACCTGTTCCACCCCGCAAACCCATACTCCCACCTACATAAAACATGGATACTATTATCCAATGGAACTGTCGAGGAATTAAAGCAAATCGTGATGAATTAACAATTTTATTAACTCAACACAACCCCATTGCTGTTTGTCTTCAGGAAACATTCCTGAAAGTTGACGATACATTTTCTTTTAAATCACATGCATTATACAGTAAGTGTTCAGATAACGCTGAACGCGCATCTGGTGGAGTCTCAATCCTCGTTAATTTGAGCACCCCACATAGTCTCGTGAATCTTGACACTAATCTTCAGGCTGTGGCCGTTAGTGTTACGATGCACAAGTACTATTACGTTATGTTCTATCTACATTCCACCATCTGCAGTCCTGTTAAAATCAGAACTAGATAATCTTGTCTCTCAGCTCCCTTCACCTTTCATTCTCCTTGGCGATTTTAATGGACATAACATGCTTTGGGGTTGTAAAGACACCAACAAAAAGGGGGAACTTATTGAAAATTTTCTTTCCGATCACAATCTCAGCATTTTTAATGATAAATCGAGCACATATTTACATCCCGCAACCGGTTCATATCCTCTCTGGATTTAACTCTGTGTCATCCTTCTCTGTATTTAGACTTTACGTGGAAAGTTGGTGACGACCTATGTGGGAGTGACCACTTTCCTGTCTTCTTGCAGAGTAATGGACCACCATCCACTGACAGAGTCCAGAGGTGGAAATTACATAAAGCCGATGGGACACATTTCGTAATATGTGCATGATTGAACTAGATTTTGATCGCTTTCGAGATGCGGAAGATCCACTAGAACACTACGTTTCCCTTTTACACGATATTGCAGAAAAGACAATACCAAAAACCTCGGCAAAGCCCAAACGTGTCAATAAACCATGGTTTGACGAAGAATGCAAAGAGGCAATGACTGCTCGTAAGCAGTCTATTCGTCAAATCAATAACAACGCAACACCAGATAATTTAAATGCTCATAGAATTTTTAGAGCGAAAGCTCGACGCACAATTAAAGCTAGCAAGAGAAGGACTTGGAGATCTTTTGTCTCCAAGTTGAATTCGCGATCTAAAATAAAAACCACATGGGACATGATTCGTAAGATAAACGGTAAAGGTAAATCAACTTCTATCAATCACCTCAACAAAGCAGACATAAAGTATCTTCCAAAACAGACATTTCAAACACATTAGCAGATACCTTCTCCAAGAACTCCTCATGTAATAACTATTCTGAGGAGTTCTTGAAGGTGAAATCTGAGCAAGAGAAAACTAAACATTAATTTTAATTCAGACAATTCAGAACATTACAACGCTCCTTTCTCTATTAGGGAATTAAAAGCTTCCCTCGAGAAAGCACATGATACATCAGCAGGCCCTGATGATATCCACTACCAACTGCTTAAACATTTACCTGAACACTCTTTAGACAACCTCCTTGAAATATTTAATACCATTTGGAAACAAGGCGTATTTCCGCCTTCATGGCGGGAAGCTACAATCATACCTGTTCCCAAACCGGGCAAGGATCACACCGACCCATCAAGTTACCGTCCCATCGCACTTACTAGCTGCGTCTGTAAAACCATGGAACGAATGATTAACGACAGGCTTGTCTGGTTTCTGGAATCCAATGGACTGATATCTGAATATCAGTCTGGATTCCGTCGCCAGAGAAGCACTGCCGATAATCTGATTAGACTCGAAGCATTCATTCGAGACGGGTTTGTTAACAATGAACATATAGTTGCTATATTTTTTGACCTAGAAAAGGCATATGACACGACGTGGAAGTATGGGATTATGAAGGACCTTCATGACCTCGGTCTGAAGGGTCATCTCCCTGATTTTATTTCTAATTTTTTGAAAGACAGACAATTCCAAGTCCGAGTCGGTACAACCCTTTCTGATCCCCATGAACAGGAAATGGGTGTACCGCAGGGAAGTATATTGTCTGTTACCCTTTTTAGCATTAAACTGAATAATATTGTAAAATGCCTGCAAACCAGGTGTTGACTGTTCTTTATAGTCGATGATTTTTTAATATGTTACAAATCAAAGAACATGCATACTATTGAGCGCCAATTACAACTGAGCCTCAATAGAATAAACAAGTGGACCACAGAAAACGGCTTTAAGTTTTCGAAATCTAAAACTAACTGCATGCATTTTTGCAAAAGACGCGGTCTTCACCCTGATCCCGAACTTAAACTGGGAACACATCCAATCCCAGTTGTTCGTTGAGCAGAAGTTTCTTGGTCTTATCTTTGATCCTAAACTCACTTTTAAACCCCATTTACGATACTTGAAAGCTAAATGCCAGAAAGCACTCAACTTAATGCGAGTGGTAGCAAATCATGACTGGGGTGCAGACCGAAAGGTGCTGCACCGCCTTTACATCGCACATGTTCGCTCAAAACTAGACTATGGATGCACTGTATATGGGTCTGCCAGTAAATCCGATCTTCGGACGCTCGATCCAATACATCACCAAGGCTTACGACTCTGCCTGGGTGCATTCCGTACGTCTAACGCACAGAGTTTATATGCCGAAGCAAATGAGCCTTCTCTCCACGACAGACGCACCAAATTATCTTTGCAATACGCCACTAAACTACATTCCAATCCATCTAATCCAGCTTATAACACTGTCTTTCATCGAACTACAGATCCTGTATTCGATAAGAAACCAAGCTTCAATCCACCATTCGGCAAGAGAATGGATCCTTTTATACACGATGCTGGCTTGGATCTGGATCACATTGCCAAATACGCTGTTCCAGATACTCCACCGTGGCAGTTGGAGCAGCCCAAGGTGATCTTCGATCTTAGTCAGCACACGAAAGCAACAACTGATCCATCCATTTATCAAATCACTTTTTCTTGAGATTAAAGACAGATACAATACGTACACTCCGATTTTTACTGATGGCTCAAAGATCGGGGACCGGGTAGCATCTGCTGCCGCTGTCCCCGAGGGAGATCTTCAATCCAGACTCCCAGACAAATCTTCGATATTTCTGCGGAATTGAGGGCGATTTTACTTGCTCTTGATTTCGCGAAAATATCTTGGAGAAAGCAATTCATTTTATTTTCCGATTCATTATCTTCACTACAAGCTTTGTACAACATGAAGCTTGAACATCCACTTATCCGCCAAATCATGGAGCTACACCATATTTTACTTTCGTCTGGCAAGGACATTATTTTGTGTTGGCTACCCAGTCATACTGGTATCAAGGGCAATGACAGGGCAGATAGTGCTGCCAAGGCCGCCCTGGATCTACCAACTTCTCATTTTCCTGTTTGCTATCATGATTTTAAATCATCCATCAACTCATTCATCTCCGATACAATGCAGATCCAGTGGGATCTGCTCACAGATAATAAACTTCATGCTGTGAAACCGACTCTGGGCGAATGGACTCCTGGCTACAGACATGTACGCCGGGATGAAGTTGTCCTTAGTCGATTGCGCATTGGACATACACGACTAACGCATTCGTATATGCTCAAAGGTGAGCCGCGTCCATGGTGTATTCCATGCCACAGCGCATTTACCGTGCAACACATCCTACTGGACTGTATCGATTTTGCCGATATTCGAGGCAAACACTTCAATGTTACTTCACTTGCGGAGCTATTCCAGGTGGAGAACATTGAAGGTTTGCTTCACTTTCTACATGAAACTAACTTGTATCGGAAAATTTAATTTTATCGTTGTATACATGTTTCTCATTATTATACTTTTATAATTCTATACACGTTGTTTATTTATATTATTTATCATATTAATATTTTTACCTTATCATCTGATTGATTATTACATGTAACATACTATTTTACTATTCTTTTTATTCTTCATCTACATTGCTTGGCCCTAAATGATACTCTTTTGTGTTGATGGGCCGTTAAGCACCATTCCATTCCATTCTCCAAGAACTCCTCATGTAATAACTATTCTGAGGAGTTCTTGAAGGTGAAATCTGAGCAAGAGAAAACTAAACTTAATTTTAATTCAGACAATTCAGAACATTACAACGCTCCTTTCTCTATGAGGGAATTAAAAGCTTCCCTCGAGAAAGCACATGATACATCAGCAGGCCCTGATGATATCCACTACCAACTGCTTAAACATTTACCTGAACACTCTTTAGACAACCTCCTTGAAATATTTAATACCATTTGGGAACAAGGCGTATTTCCGCCTTCATGGCGGGAAGCTACAATCATACCTGTTCCCAAACCGGGCAAGGATCACACCGACCCATCAAGTTACCGTCCCCTCGCACTTACTAGCTGCGTCTGTAAAACCATGGAACGAATGATTAACGACAGGCTTGTCTGGTTTCTGGAATCCAATGGACTGATATCTGAGTATCAGTCTGGATTCCGTCGCCAGAGAAGCACTGCCGATAATCTGATTAGACTCGAAGCATTCATTCGAGACGGGTTTGTTAACAATGAACATATAGTTGCCATATTTTTTGACCTAGAAAAGGCATATGACACGACGTGGAAGTATGGGATTATGAAGGACCTTCATGACCTCGGTCTGAAGGGTCATCTTCCTGATTTTATTTCTAATTTTTTGAAAGACAGACAATTCCAAGTCCGAGTCGGTATACCCTTTCTGATCCCCATGAACAGGAAATGGGTGTACCGCAGGGAAGTATATTGTCTGTTACCCTTTTTAGCATGAAACTGAATAATATTGTAAAATGCCTGCAACCAGGTGTTTGACTGTTCTTATATGTCGATGATTTTTTAATATGTTACAAATCAAAGAACATGCATACTATTGAGGGCCAATTACAACTGAGCCTCAATAGAATAAACAAGTGGACCACAGAAAACGGCTTTAAGTTTTCGAAATCTAAAACTAACTGCATGCATTTTTGCAAAAGACGCGGTCTTCACCCTGATCCCGAACTTAAACTGGGAACACATCCCATCCCAGTTGTTCGGGAGCAGAAATTTCTTGGTCTTATCTTTGATCCTAAACTCACTTTTAAACCCATTTACGATACTTGAAAGCTAAATGCCAGAAAGCACTCAATTTAATGCGAGTGGTAGCAAATCATGACTGGGGTGCAGACCGAAAGGTGCTACACCGCCTTTACATCGCACATGTTCGCTCAAAACTGGACTACGGATGCACTGTATATGGGTCTGCCAGTAAATCCGATCTTCGGACGCTCGATCCAATACATCACCAAGGCTTACGACTCTGCCTGGGTGCATTCCGTACGTCTAACGCACAGAGTTTATATGCCGAAGCAAATGAGCCTTCTCTCCACGACAGACGCACCAAATTATCTTTGCAATACGCCACTAAACTACATTCCAATCCATCTAATCCAGCTTATAACACTGTCTTTCATCGAACTACAGATGCTGTATTCGATAAGAAAACCAAGCTTCAAGCCACCATTCGGCAAGAGAATGGATCATTTTATACACGATGCTGGCTTGGATCTGGATCACATTGCCAAATACGCTGTTCCAGATACTCCACCGTGGCAGTTGGAGCAGCCCAAGGTGATCTTCGATCTTAGTCAACACACGAAAGCAACAACTGATCCATCCATTTTCAAATCACTTTTTCTTGAGATTAAAGACAGATACAATACGTACACTCCGATTTTACTGATGGCTCAAAGATCGGGACCGGGTAGCATCTGCTGCCGCTGTCCCCGAGGGAGATCTTCAATCCAGACTCCCAGACAAATCTTCGATATTTTCTGCGGAATTGAGGGCGATTTTACTTGCTCTTGATTTCGCGAAAATATCTTGGAGAAAGCAATTCATTTTATTTTCCGATTCATTATCTTCACTACAAGCTTTGTACAACATGAAGCTTGAACATCCACTTATCCGCCAAATCATGGAGCTACACCATATTTTACTTTCGTCTGGCAAGGACATTATTTTGTGTTGGCTACCCAGTCATACTGGTATCAAGGGCAATGACAGGGCAGATAGTGCTGCCAAGGCCGCCCTGGATCTACCAACTTCTCATTTTCCTGTTTGCTATCATGATTTTAAATCATCCATCAACTCATTCATCTCCGATACAATGCAGATCCAGTGGGATCTGCTCACAGATAATAAACTTCATGCTGTGAAACCGACTCTGGGCGAATGGACTCCTGGCTACAGACATGTACGCCGGGATGAAGTTGTCCTTAGTCGATTGCGCATTGGACATACACGACTAACGCATTCGTATATGCTCAAAGGTGAGCCGCGTCCATGGTGTATTCCATGCCACAGCGCATTTACCGTGCAACACATCCTACTGGACTGTATCGATTTTGCCGATATTCGAGGCAAACACTTCAGTGTTACTTCACTTGCGGAGCTATTCCAGGTGGAGAAACATTGAAGGTTTGCTTCACTTTCTACATGAAACTAACTTGTATCGGAAAATTTAATTTTATCATTGTATACATGTTTCTCATTATTATACTTTTATAATTCTATACACGTTGTTCATTTATATTATTTATCATATTAATATTTTTACCTTATCATCTGATTGATTATTACATGTAACATACTATTTTACTATTCTTTTTTATTTCTTCATCTACATTGCTTGGCCCTAAATGATACTCTTTTGTGTTGATGGGCCGTTAAGCACCATTCCATTCCATTACTGATGGCTCAAAGATCGGGGACCGGGTAGCATCTGCTGCCGCTGTCCCCGAGGGAGATCTTCAATCCAGACTCCCAGACAAATCTTCGATATTTTCTGCGGAATTGAGGGCGATTTTACTTGCTCTTGATTTCGCGAAAATATCTTGGAGAAAGCAATTCATTTTATTTTCCGATTCATTATCTTCACTACAAGCTTTGTACAACATGAAGCTTGAACATCCACTTATCCGCCAAATCATGGAGCTACACCATATTTTACTTTCGTCTGGCAAGGACATTATTTTTTGTTGGCTACCAGTCATACTGGTATCAAGGGCAATGACAGGGCAGATAGTGCTGCCAAGGCCGCCCTGGATCTACCAACTTCTCATTTTCCTGTTTGCTATCATGATTTTAAATCATCCATCAACTCATTCATCTCCGATACAATGCAGATCCAGTGGGATCTTGCTCACAGATAATAAACTTCATGCTGTGAAACCGACTCTGGGCGAATGGACTCCTGGCTACAGACATGTACGCCGGGATGAAGTTGTCCTTAGTCGATTGCGCATTGGACATACACGACTAACGCATTCGTATATGCTCAAAGGTGAGCCGCGTCCATGGTGTATTCCATGCCACAGCGCATTTACCGTGCAAAACACATCCTACTGGACTGTATCGATTTTGCCGATATTCGAGGCAAACACTTCAATGTTACTTCACTTGCGGAGCTATTCCAGGTGGAGAACATTGAAGGTTTGCTTCACTTTCTACATGAAACTAACTTGTATCGGAAAATTTAATTTTATCATTGTATACATGTTTCTCATTATTATACTTTTATAATTCTATACACGTTGTTCATTTATATTATTTATCATATTAATATTTTTACCTTATCATCTGATTGATTATTACATGTAACATACTATTTTACTATTCTTTTTATTCTTCATCTACATTGCTTGGCCCTAAATGATACTCTTTTGTGTTGATGGGCCGTTAAGCACCATTCCATTCCATTCCATTTCTTGTTTGAAATTGAAACAATCGTTGTTTTTCACACGTTCGTTATACCATGATAAAAACTTTTCCCTAGCAGTTACCCCCATTGAATCTGGTTTATAATAAGAGACATCAACGTATGGACCAACATAAGCGGCAAATTTATCAGTATTTGCCCAATGTGGAAAATATCCCTTAGCCATTTCTTCAATTCAAAGGTTTCTGGAAATTTTGCCAATCCTGAATTTATGAAATTATATGAATCAATCATTCGTATACCTCCAGCTTCCATAACCATGATGTTATTACCGTTCATTATTACCTTTGGTTGTAACATCCCCTTTTCAATGAGATGATGAAGTATGAACTGACCATCATACGCTTTGAAATTATGGGCGATAGCTGTAACACCTTTATGTTGTTTTGAAAACAACCAATTGCAAAATTCTGTCAAAGTATTTTTTCCTTCAAATACTACTTCTCGTCCTTCAGGAAACCGACTACAATATTCACAATTGAATTATAATGGTTCATTGATACATTCATCACAAGCTCTGTGTGCAATACAATAGTTAGGAATGTGTACACCCGTGTCTTGTTGACATTTGAAATCATAAAATATGAAAAACGGTTCATGATCATCTTCTTCAGTTTTGCTTTTATACTGCTGAATATGACATTTGTGGTGGTCAAAATTAACAAGCTCTTTACAAAATTTACATTTCTTCTTTCCTTTACATGTATGATTCTTCTTGGAATCGGCAAACTGTCCTCCACATGTGTTACAACATTTTATGAGTTGACAAATTGATTTCTTTTGTCGCCCTTCAATTTGCTTGTGATTTGCAAAACACGTTCCACTATAAAATGTCCTGAGACAATCTTTACACTTAATACAATCTATCACATGACATTTTATAGTGGAACGACATGCCTTACACGAAGTAGGGCATATATGTGTTTCGCGATTTTGGTAAGCAACATCGCACATCTCACAATAGTAAGAACATCCAAGAAATCCTACGATATTTGTAATACAATCATAGTGATCTTGATTATAGAATATATGTATTACTTTTCTGTATGACTGAATTTCTGGATATTCAAACAACAACTTCTGTTTTACATGTTGTTGATGAATCTTGATCACATATTCTGGATACATATATTGTTGTATTTTCTTATATTCTTCAATTCCACAAGCTTTTTGTGATGAAATTCCAACTTCATTCAATAATTTCTCTGCTTCAATACGTTGTAAAGGTCTTCTGGAATCCCTGATTACATGCCATCGCATATTCCAGGTCGTAGAAACTTCTCTATCAGCATGACATTTTCCAACAACAATAGCCCTGGCTAAGCACATATTGTCTTTTGTATTTTCAATTTTCACGACAGTTTTCTTTTTTTTGTGAAAACTCGAGAATCAATTTCCGAGGGCGTCTTCTTTCTTCCAGAACCTGTTGGCATTTTGGTAAACGTTGTTTCGATTGACATCTCACCATCGTTCAAATTAAAATCCATATTCGATTGTATAACTTTTTCTATTTCTTGTAACAATATGTTCCCATTCAAATCTTCAACATTCAAGAATGGAATCGGTATCCCCATCTTTAATGCAGGATGATTTAATGTTACCCTGATTTTGTCGTGTGGATCACATCAATTCGTTCGATGATTTGATGAACGATATCATCAAATAATAAACCGCAACGAAATTTTGAGGATGTTCGTCTACATCAAATTTCTTGAATGTTGTTTTAAAAACTGATGATTCAGTTCTGAATTTTCTTGATCTTCGACTTTTTTCTTGTATAAGATCATAAAATCTTCTAACATCTGGTGACTCTTCGGTTTCACTCTCGGTGTCCGAGTATGTACAAGTGGCATGTTGAATTTTATAATAAAGTATTAATCAATTTACAACAGCTTATATACTATCGTTAAACCGTGACGTCTATAAAAGAAGCCACAAATGATATATGGTGATCATTAGTCTACTGAACTCTGAAGCGACATGGACTCTCAAGCGACAGATCGTTCTTCCATTCAACTACAAAAACACGAGGAACATTTTGCTGACTGTTTCGAAAGTATGAAATATTGGTATAAAGGATGTGAAATGAATTTATATGTAAATCCGTTTACTCATGAAGTTGAATTCAGCAACATACCGAAAACCTATCCAATAAAACATATTGGAAACTTTGTTGGATCGTTTACATCTTACAATTATTCGGGAGACTCTGCCCGCAGGTCACCTCTGACCTTGACGCGGTCTGCGGGCTTAATCTTGGAATTGCAATCGCAATTCCTAGGGATTGCGGTTGCAATTCACAGAGAACTAACAAGGGGTGGGTTTCCTAAGGACTAACTGGGTTATATGCATGCACTAGCTATTGGTGCATGCACATATTACCTAAACACCCCTTGGTGACTCGTAGGTACTCTATGCATTCCCGCACAAAGGTAGGTACACACTTACCTTTGGGCGTGTGTGTGTAGGGGAACCTGGCTGGCCGTTTTGCCGTGGCCTGCGACCCGGACGTTTTGGAGGAAGGGATCCTGGTGGTGAGTGTCTTGCGTGGCTGGCAGAATTCCTGGCCAAGATGTCGCGCATTACTACAATACACCACGGCGGCCCTGACTTCAAGGCAAACGGGAGGTCCTTGGGTGAGCACGCCCAATGGGATTAATCGGCTTCTGTGGCACCCGGTGCTGGAGCCGTGACTGGAGCATATATATTTTTTATTTTGCTTTGTTTTGTGATTATTTCATATATACGTGAGTACATTATCTTGTTCCCTTTTACATTGTGTGACCAGTCCGCGGCTCTAGTAGGTGTCACGGTTTAGTGCTACACGAGTGAGTTATTTGTCTTGCTCGAGTATATCACTATGTATCCTCGGTGTGCGGTGCGGAGACCCGCACCATTAGCACATCCCCTTGTAGGGCTCCATGGAGGGTGGGGAACATAGTGATGAATATACCGGCCTACTGATATGAATCGCCAAAAAAACAAAAAACAAACCTCATCACAATTATCCACAAACCCAATTGATTGGCTTCGGACTTCACAAAGTCGTCTAGCCAACCTTGTTCAGCTGGCCCATCTAAGAAACGGACACGACCTGCAGAATTCAATTTTCTGTCTACTCCATCTGATTTCCCTCAACGACCACTACAACATCAAACAGAACTACAGCATGTAGCCACTTGGCCTCGATTCCTTGTGGTCCATGCAACTGACACTGACAAGCCTCTTGACAAATTGTCTGTCTTTGTTTTATCAAAGATACTGAATAGTGTGGCAGGGGAGCCCAAGAACTTGAAACGGTTGCGCTCTGGTGACCTTCTTATTGAAGTTGACAGAAAGAGTCATGCAGAGAATCTACTGCTTTGTACCAAGTTCTTGGATACCCCTGTCGACATCCAGCCGCATAAATCTTTGAACAGTTGCAAGGGAGTTGTCCGATCACCGGAGTTTGCTCATGTAAGTGAGCAAGACGTGATCGAACAACTCGAGCCACAAGGAGTTGCTGATGCTCGAAGAATTAATAGAAAAGTGAACGGACAACTAGTCCCGACTAATACCTTCATTCTAACTTTCAACCTGACTGAACTACCAAAATAACTTAAACTACCAGATGGTTACTCGTCACAGTTGACCCATACATACCAAACCCGTTGCGCTGTTACAACTGCCAACTGTACGGTCACCACAAAGACAGATGTAAGAGAGATATTGCATGTGCAAGCTGTGGCATTGCCAAGCACAGTAATGAAAACTGTGTGGAGGCCGAACATTGTGTCAACTGTAATGGTAACCATTCGGCATATTCGAAAGACTGCCGGAAGTGGAAGATCGAGAAGGAGATAGTTCGCGTGAAACATACACGCAACATATCATTCCCTGAAGCCAGGAAGATTGTTGAAATACCAACAACTCCTATCCCTGGCTTTTCTTACGCTTCGGCTGCAGTCTCTCGCAAGCCCAGCAGAAGTATTTCAACCCAAACGGACGTTTCTTGGAAACCAGCTGAACACCCCACTATAACGTGGACCTATAATACGCCACACTACAAGCCTTCCACATCTAACTCATCTACACAATCTCCCCGAGGCCGGAACCCAAAGGCCTCAACATCAAAACCTTCTTCGGAAGGCAAAACCTCAAAGGTCACGCCTTCCAAAAGCCCTAAAGGTCGGGCTAAAAAGACCTTAAAACAAATCACGGCCGTGTCTCCTCTGCGATCACGGCAAGGGCCGGGTGACAGGTCGGCCTCTCCACTACCACTCAGGGGTAGGCCCACGGCTATGGAGAGGATCCTTACAAAACCGCCCAGGAAATGGTCTGATGACCCTGGATCGCAGAAAGGATCTGATGACCCTGGATCGCAGAAAGGGACAGACGGCCCCATTCCACTGAAGAACAGGTTTGAGTCGTTGGACTCGATGGAGACTGAAGAGTCTTCTGACACTCCAACGGCCAAACCTGTTCCACCCCGCAAACCCATACTCCCACCTACATAAAACATGGATACTATTATCCAATGGAACTGTCGAGGAATTAAAGCAAATCGTGATGAATTAACAACAATTTTATTAACTCAACACAACCCCATTGCTGTTTGTCTTCAGGAAACATTGCTGAAAGTTGACGATACATTTTCTTTTAAATCACATGCACTATACAGTAAGTATTCAGATAACGCTGAACGCGCATCTGGTGGAGTCTCAATCCTTGTTAATTTGAGCACCCCACATAGTCTCGTGAATCTTAACACTAATCTTCAGGCTGTGGCCGTTAGTGTTACGATGCACAAGACTATTACGTTATGTTCTATCTACATTCCACCATCTGCAGTCCTGTTAAAATCAGAACTAGATAATCTTGTCTCTCAGCTCCCTTCGCCTTTCATTCTCCTTGGCGATTTAAATGGACATAACATGCTTTGGGGTTATAAAGACACAAACAAAAAGGGGGAACTTATTGAAAATTTTCTTTCCGATCACAATCTCAGCATTTTTAATGATAAATCGAGCACATATTTACATCCCGCAACCGGATCATATTCCTCTCTGGATTTAACTCTGTGTCATCCTTCTCTGTATTTAGACTTTACGTGGAAAGTTGGTGACGACCTATGTGGGAGTGACCACTTTCCTGTCTTCTTGCAGAGTAATGGACCACCATCCACTGACAGAGTCCAGAGGTGGAAATTACATAAAGCCGATTGGGACACATTTGGTAATATGTGCATGATTGAACTAGATTTTGATCGCTTTCGAGATGCGGAAGATCCACTAGAACACTACGTTTCTCTTTTACACGATATTGCAGAAAAGACAATACCAAAAACCTCGGCAAAGCCCAAACGTGTCAATAAACCATGGTTTGACGAAGAATGCAAACAGGCAATGACTGCTCGTAAGCAGTCTATTCGTCAAATCAATAATAACTCAACACCAGATAATTTAAATGCTCATAGAATTTTTAGAGCGAAAACTCGACGCACAATTAAAGCTAGCAAGAGAAAGACTTGGAGATATTTTGTCTCCAAGTTGAATTCGCGATCTAAAATGAAAACAACATGGGACATGATCGTAAAATAAACGGTAAAGGTAAATCAACTTCTATCAATCACCTCAACAAAGCAGGACATAAAGTATCTTCCAAAACAGACATTTCAAACACATTAGCAGATACCTTCTCCAAGAACTCCTCATGTAATAACTATTCTGAGGAGTTCTTGAAGGTGAAATCTGAGCAAGAGAAAACTAAACTTAATTTTAATTCAGACAATTCAGAACATTACAACGCTCCTTTCTCTATGAGGGAATTAAAAGCTTCCCTCGAGAAAGTCGTTGGACTCGATGGAGACTGAAGAGTCTTCTGACACTCCAACTGCCAAACCTGTTCCACCCCGCAAACCCATACTTCCACCTACATAAAACATGGATAATATTATCCAATGGAACTGTCGAGGAATTAAAGCAAATCGTGATGAATTAACAATTTTATTAACTCAACACAACCCCATTGCTGTTTGTCTTCAGGAAACATTCCTGAAAGTTGACGATACATTTTTCTTTTAAATCACATGCATTATACAGTAAGTGTTCAGATAACGCTGAACGCGCATCTGGTGGGGTCTCAATCCTCGTTAATTTGAGCACCCCACATAGTCTCGTGAATCTTGACACTAATCTTCAGGCTGTGGCCGTTAGTGTTACGATGCACAAGACTATTACGTTATGTTCTATCTACATTCCACCATCTGCAGTCCTGTTAAAATCAGAACTAGATAATCTTGTCTCTCAGCTCCCTTCACCTTTCATTCTGCTTGGCGATTTTAATGGACATAACATGCTTTGGGGTTTGTAAAGACACCAACAAAAAGGGGAACTTATTGAAAATTTTCTTTCCGATCACAATCTCAGCATTTTTAATGATAAATCGAGCACATATTTACATCCCGCAACCGGTTCATATTCCTCTCTGGATTTAACTCTGTGTCATCCTTCTCTGTATTTAGACTTTACGTGGAAAGTTGGTGACGACCTATGTGGGAGTGACCACTTTCCTGTCTTCTTGCAGAGTAATGGACCACCATCCACTGACAGAGTCCAGAGGTGGAAATTACATAAAGCCGATTGGGACACATTTCGTAATATGTGCATAATTGAACTAGATTTTGATCGCTTTCGAGATGCGGAAGATCCACTAGAACACTACGTTTCCCTTTTACACGATATTGCAGAAAAGACAATACCAAAAACCTCGGCAAAGCCCAAACGTGTCAATAAACCATGGTTTGACGAAGAATGCAAAGAGGCAATGACTGCTCGTAAGCAGTCTATTCGTCAAATCAATAACGAGCGAAAGCTCGACGCACAATTAAAGCTAGCAAGAGAAGGACTTGGAGATCTTTTGTCTCCAAGTTGAATTCGCGATCTAAAATGAAAACCACATGGGACATGATTCGTAAGATAAACGGTAAAGGTAAATCAACTTCTATCAATCACCTCAACAAAGCAGGACATAAAGTATCTTCCAAAACAGACATTTCAAACACATTAGCAGATACCTTCTCCAAGAACTCCTCATGTAATAACTATTCTGAGGAGTTCTTGAAGGTGAAATCTGAGCAAGAGAAAACTAAACTTAATTTTAATTCAGACAATTCAGAACATTACAACGCTCCTTTCTCGATGAGGGAATTAAAAGCTTCCCTCGAGAAAGCACATGATACATCAGCAGGCCCTGATGATATCCACTACCAACTGCTTAAACATTTACCTGAACACTCTTTAGACAACCTCCTTGAAATATTTAATACCATTTGGGAACAAGGCGTCTTTCCGCCTTCATGGCGGGAAGCTACAATCATACCTGTTCCCAAACCAGGGCAAGGATCACACCGACCCATCAAGTTACCGTCCCATCGCACTTACTAGCTGCGTCTGTAAAACCATGGAACGAATGATTAACGACAGGCTTGTCTGGTTTCTGGAATCCAATGGACTGATATCCGAGTATCAATCTGGATTCCGTCGCCAGAGAAGCACTGCCGATAATCTGATTAGACTCGAAGCATTCATTCGAGACGGGTTTGTTAACAATGAGCATATAGTTGCCATATGTTTTTTACCTAGAAAAGGCATATGACACGACGTGGAAGTATGGGATTATGAAGGACCTTCATGACCTCGGTCTGAAGGGTCATCTCCCTGATTTTATTTCTAATTTTTTGAAAGACAGACAATTCCAAGTCCGAGTCGGTACAACCCTTTCTCGATCCCCATGAACAGAAAGGGTGTACCCCAGGGAAGTATATTGTCTGTTACCCTTTTTAGCATTAAACTGAATAATATTGTAAAATGCCTGCAACCAGGTGTTGACTGTTCTTTATATGTCGATGATTTTTTAATATGTTACAAATCAAAGAACATGCATACTATTGAGCGCCAATTACAACTGAGCCTCAATAGAATAAACAAGTGGACCACAGAAAATGGCTTTAAATTTTCGAAATCTAAAACTAACTGCATGCATTTTTGCAAAAGACGCGGTCTTCACCCTGATCCCGAACTTAAACTGGGAACACATCCCATCCCAGTTGTTCGGGAGCAGAAATTTCTTGGTCTTATCTTTGATCCTAAACTCACTTTTAAACCCCATTTACGATACTTGAAAGCTAAATGCCAGAAAGCACTCAACTTAATGCGAGTGGTAGCAAATCATGACTGGGGTGCAGACCGAAAGGTGCTGCACCGCCTTTACATCGCACATGTTCGCTCAAAACTAGACTACGGATGCACTGTATATGGGTCTGCCAGTAAATCCGATCTTCGGACGCTCGATCCAATACATCACCAAGGCTTACGACTCTGCCTGGGTGCATTCCGTACGTCGAACTCACAGAGCTTATATGCCGAAGCAAATGAGCCTTCTCTCCACGACAGACGCACCAAATTATCTTTGCAATACGCCACTAAACTACATTCCAATCCATCTAATCCAGCTTATAACACTGTCTTTCATCGAACTACAGATGCTGTATTCGATAAGAAACCAAGCTTCAAGCCACCATTCGGCAAGAGAATGGACCCTTTGATACACGATGCTGGCTTGGATCTGGATCACATTGCCAAATACGCTGTTCCAGATACTCCACCGTGGCAGTTGGAGCAGCCCAAGGTGATCTTCGATCTTAGTCAGCACACGAAAGCAACAACTGATCCATCCATTTTTAAATCACTTTTTCTTGAGGTTAAAGACAGATACAATACGTACACTCCGCTTTTTACTGATGGCTCAAAGATCGGAGACCGGGTAGCATCTGCTGCCGCTGTCCCCGAGGGAGATCTTCAATCCAGACTCCCAGACAAATCTTCGATATTTTCTGCGGAATTGAGGGCGATTTTACTTGCTCTTGATTTCGCGAAAATATCTTGGAGAAAGCAATTCATTTTATTTTCGGATTCATTATCTTCACTACAAGCTTTGTACAATATGAAGCTTGAACATCCACTTATCCGCCAAATCATGGAGCTACACCATATTTTACTTTCGTCTGGCAAGGACATTATATTTTGTTGGCTACCCAGTCATACTGGTATCAAGGGCAATGACAGGGCAGATAGTGCTGCCAAGGCCGCCCTGGATCTACCAACTTCTCATTTTCCTGTTTGCTATCATGATTTTAAATCATCCATCAACTCATTCATCTCTGATACAATGCAGATCCAGTGGGATCTGCTCACAGATAATAAACTTCATGCTGTGAAATCGACTCTGGGCGAATGGACTCCTGGCTACAGACATGTACGCCGGGATGAAGTTGTCCTTAGTCGATTGCGCATTGGACATACACGGCTAACGCATTCGTATATGCTCAAAGGTGAGCCGCGTCCATGGTGTATTCCATACCACAGCGCATTTACCGTGCAACACATCCTACTGGACTGTATCGATTTTGCCGATATTCGAGGCAAACACTTCAATGTTACTTCACTTGCGGAGCTATTCCAGGTGGAGAACATTGAAGGTTTGCTTCACTTTCTACATGAAACTAACTTGTATCGGAAAATTTAATTTTATCATTGTATACATGTTACTCATTACTATAATTTTATATTTATATTGTTTATCATATTAATATTTTTACCTTATCATCTGATTGATTACCACATGTAACATACTATTTTACTATTATTTTTATTCTTCATCTACATTGCTTGGCCCTAAATGATACTTTTTTGTGTTGATGGGCCGTTAAGCACCATTCCATTCCATTCCATTCCGATACAATGCAGATCCAGTGGGATCTGCTCACAGATAATAAACTTCATGCTGTGAAACCGACTCTGGGCGAATGGACTCCTGGCTACAGACATGTACGCCGGGATGAAGTTGTCCTTAGTCGATTGCGCATTGGACATACACGACTAACGCATTCGTATATGCTCAAAGGTGAGCCGCGTCCATGGTGTATTCCATGCCACAGCGCATTTACCGTGCAACACATCCTACTGGACTGTATCGATTTGCCGATATTCGAGGCAAACACTTCACTGTTACTTCACTTGCGGAGCTATTCCAGGTGGAGAACATTGAAGGTTTGCTTCACTTTCTACATGAAACTAACTTGTATCGGAAAATTTAATTTTATCATTGTATACATGTTTCTCATTATTATACTTTTATAATTCTATACACGTTGTTCATTTATATTATTTATCATATTAATATTTTTACCTTATCATCTGATTGATTATTACATGTAACATACTATTTTACTATTCTTTTTTATTTCTTCATCTACATTGCTTGGCCCTAAATGATACTCTTTTGTGTTGATGGGCCGTTAAGCACCATTCCATTCCATTCCATTCCAGCCAGCCAGGTAGTATATTCAAGATGTCTGCCAATTTCTCCGGCGTAACACGAATCTCCATTCTTGTAGAATCCAGTAGTGTGCCGAGAAACGTCATTGTAGTCGCAGGTGGACACGCCTTTTTGACGTTTTCCTCTATTCCGACGTACCGTAGCGTCTGTCGAGCAGTAACGTAGGCGTCGTTCGCGGCGTCAGGTACCTCGGCTCCCCCGAAATCGTCCAGGTAATTCACCATTTTGACGTCTCTTAACGTCAGAATGTAGCGTATCATGTTTGTCACACGTTGACAAATGTACGCCGCAGAACGAAGTCCGAACGGTAAAGTTCTATCAATATAGATTTTACCTCTCCACATGTATGTTAACAAGTGTACGTCGCAAATGTCATTGACATCAGACAAGGTGCATTCATCTACACGACAACAAGACATATGGACGATGTCTTGCGAGTCACAATAATGTTCGTCAACGTTGGCGTCACATAACGTCACGTTGACGTCACCGGAGGCCGATATATCATCAACGGCTCCACATGATGTATCGACTGCTTCACACGACATAGAGACGATGTCGTGTTTGTCAAAACCAGTATTGCCAACAGCGGTGTCAAATACAGTCACATCACGTTCGTTCACGTCACACGTCGTGTCGCCGGCACCGTCACACGACGGCGGAATAGACGACTCTGGGGTGACAATTTTTCGGATGTTGAAAGTTTGAACCTGTTATTGGACAAGTTTCACACGAATCAGTCGACCACGAGGAAATGACCCGAGTACAATAAACGCGTTTGGTTTTGCTCCAAATTCCAGAAGGGTGGCTGCTCCAAATCGTCCCCACACAACGCTATGATCGGCAATGAGAATAAGTCTGTGCAACACATATGCGCAACGTGCTACTTAAAAGAAAAGCTGGTAGTTGAGCATGCGGAAACATCAGCGGACTGTCCCCATAAACAATGACTATATGATCCGCCATTGGTTAGAAGTGTGATCCCCAACTCGTGTGATTTAGTCATTGTTTATGGGGACAGTCCGCTGATGTTTCACAGCATGAAGTTTATTATCTGTGAGCAGATCAAACTGGATGGGGTTGTATTGAGTTAATACAATTGTTAATTCATCACGATTTGCTTTAATTCCTCGACAGTTCCATTGGATAACAGTATCCATATTTTAAGTAGGTGGAAGTATGGGTTTGCGGGGTGGAACAGGTTTGGGAGTTGGAATGTCAGAAGACTTCAGTCTCCATCGAGTCCAACGACTCAAACCTGTTCTTAAGTTGAATGGGGCCGTCTGCCCCTTTCTGCGATCCAGGGTTAAAAGTGAGTTTAGGATCAAAGATAAGACCAAGAAACTTCTGCTCCCGAACAACTGGGATGGGATGTGTTCCCAGTTTAAGTTCGGGATCAGGGTGAAGACCGCGTCTTTTGCGTCTTTTGCAAAAATGCATGTAGTTAGTTTTAGATTTCGAAAACTTAAAGCCGTTTTCTGTGGTCCACTTGTTTATTCTATTGAGGCTCAGTTGTAATTGGCGCTCAATAGTATGCATGTTCTTTGATTTGTAACATATTAAAAAATCATCGACATATAAAGAACAGTCAACACCTGGTTGCAGGCATTTTACAATATTATTCAGTTTAATGCTAAAAAGGGTAACAGACAATATACTTCCCTGCGGTACACCCATTTCCTGTTCATGGGGATCAGAAAGGGTTGTACCGACTCGGACTTGGAATTGTCTGTCTTTCAAAAAATTAGAAATAAAATCAGGGAGATGACCCTTCAGACCGAGTCATGCAGGTCCTTCATAATCCCATACTTCCACGTCGTGTCATATGCCTTTTCTAGGTAAAAAAATATGGCAACTATATGTTCATTGTTAACAAACCCGTCTCGAATGAATGCTTCGAGTCTTATCAGATATCGCAGTGCTTCTCTGGCGACGGAATCCAGACTGATACTCAGATATCAGTCCATTGGATTCCAGAAACCAGACAAGCCTGTCGTTAATCATTCGTTCCATGGTTTTACAGACGCAGCTAGTAAGTGCGATGGGACGGTAACTTGATGGGTCGGTGTGATCCTTGCCCGGTTTGGGAACAGGTATGATTGTAGCTTCCCGCCATGAAGGCGGAAATACGCCTTGTTTCCAAATGGTATTAAATATTTCAAGGAGGTTGTCTAAAGAGTGTTCAGGTAAATGTTTAAGCAGTTGGTAGTGGATATCATCAGGGCCTGCTGATGTATCATGTGCGGGGCACATTGGGACAATGTTACATCGGTGCGATTTGTTTAAATCTGAAATGATGTGAAGAAAATTATCTTACCACACCTGGGATGTGCTATATCATATATGGGAAGGTAGTAAATAATATTTACATCAAACATGGGGGGAGTGTTGTGAATTTAGAAATTCTATCGAATATAAATTAATATTTGTTCGAACTAGGAGATCAATGTGGACATATAGTCACATATAAACTCATTTATTGGCGTGATGCGTATATTATGCATTGATAAATGCTATTAAAATTGTTTTATAAATATGGGAGGAGTGTTGTGGATTTTACATATGGTCATTATGTTATTGGTTAATTATTGTCATTTAACCAAATGCAATATATTGCAATTTCTTTGCCTGTTCTATCAAAAATAGATTGTTATTTAATATATTATAAAACATTTTGTAGATATTAATCAAATTTGAAAGAAGTTATGGGGGGAAATGTGTTTTTTTTGTCCCAATGTGCCCCACTCTCCCCTACCCCCCGCAACGAGTTGTGTGGGGGGGGGGGGTATACTGGAATCAGCTTGTCCGTGCGTCCGTGCGTCCGTGATCACGTTAAAGTTTTTGTTTTTTCCACAATCTCTTCTAATGGAGCAAATGGGTTCTAATTTGGTATGCATATTTCTCATGGACCATCTGTTCTTCATACACCCCACCCATGTTGCCTTGACCCTCAAGGTCAAGGTCACACGACTCAGAAATTTATGGATTTACGTTAAAGTGTTTTTTTTCCCACATATCTCTTCTTCTAATGGAGCAATTGCGATCTAATTTGGTATGCATCTTTCTCATGGACCATCTGTTCTTCCTACATCCCACCCATGTTGCCTTGACCTTCAAGGTCAAGGTGACACGACTCAGAAATTTATGGATTTACGTTAATGTTTTTGTTTTTTCCACATATCTCTTCTTCTAATGGAGAAATTGGCTTCTAATTTGGTATGCATCTTTCTCATGGACCATCTGTTCTTCCTACACCCCACCCATGTTGCCTTCACCCTCAAGGTCAAGGCCACACGGCTCAGAAATTTGTGGATTTACGCTAAAGTTCTTGTTTGCTTTGGGTCATGGTCCACACGGGGGTATCCCGTAAGCCCTCGCTTACTGAAAAATCTAGTTAATGAATGATATACATTTTTGTATTGATATTTTGAGCTGATTGTACCCAGTTATAGACTGTTGTCTGTTGTACTAATGCTACGTGCTGGACACCAGGCTAAAGTGTGACTTGATTATTCACACAGAATGCGATCAAAACTTGATTATTCACGATGCAACGGACAAATACGACGCGTAATTGATGCGCCCACATTTATTTATTAATGCGTTTTTTATCAATTCGTGTGCGTAATAAGGCTTGATACGCACGCTATCTGGAGCTCTGAATGATGTGTTCTCATGCTTCATGGAGTTGCTTGTGTCGATTGTTACATGTAAAATCAATGTGTAAATAAAGTACAATCCTGCACATAATCCTCGAAAGGGGCCTGGGGGTGTTGCAGTATATAGATATAGATAGATAGATAGTAGTCCAATGCAAACTCCATGCAGCTCCACGGAGTTTAGTTCCAAGTAATTGGGTTGTACGGTGTGCAAATGTGTATCTCTAAGCAGAATTGCGTTACAATGTCCTAGTATATAAAATCATTCATTTTAGAAACTGAGGCTAATGAATGGGACTGGTCACTACCTTGGTCTACCTGAGATTTTCGCTTTCAGTTTTGACAATGTTCTCCGAGATACAAGGTTTCAGCACATATATTTTTTTTAAAATAAATCGAGTTTTACTTTAAATTTCTTGTTTATATACGAAACTGATATGCATGGATAGCCTAATGCTACATACAGTCAATAAAGCCCCCTTCCGCGGGAGTAGCCTATTGATTCCGTGTAATATACAAGCTTTTCGAATGGAATGGAATGGTGCTTAACGGCCCATCAACACAAAAGAGTATCATTTAGGGCCAAGCAATGTTGATGTAGAATAAAAATAATAGTAAAATAGTATGTTACATGTGGTAATCAATCAGATGATAAGGTACAAATATAAATGAATAACGTGTATAGAATTACAAAATGATAGAAATGAGAAACATGTATACAATGATAAAATTAAATTTTCCGATACAAGTTAGTTTCATGTAGAAAGTGAAGCAAACCTTCAATGTTCTCCACCTGGAATAGCTCCGCAAGTGAAGTAACATTGAAGAGTTTGCCTCGAATATCGGCAAAATCGATACAGTCCAGTAGGATGTGTGGCACGGTAACTGCGCTGTGGCATGGAATCCACCATGGACGCGGCTCACCTTTAAGCATATACGAATGCGTTAGCCGTGTATGCCCAATGCGTTATCGACTAAGGACAACTTCATCCCGGCGTACATGTCTGTAGCCAGGAGTCCATTCGCCCAGAGTCGGTTTCACAGCATGAAGTTTATTATCTGTGAGCAGATCCCACTGGATCTGCATTGTATCGGAGATGAATGAGTTGATGGATGATTTAAAATCATGATAGCAAACAGGAAAATGGGAAGTTGGTAGATCAAGGGCGGCCTTGGCAGCACTATCTGCCCTGTCATTGCCCTTGATACCAGTATGACTGGGTAGCCAACAAAAAATAATGTCCTTGCCAGACGAAAGTAAAATATGGTGTAGCTCCATGATTTGGCGGATAAGTGGATGTTCAAGCTTCATATTGTACAAAGCTTGTAGTGAAGATAATGAATCGAAAATAAAATGAATTGCTTTCTCCAAGATATTTTCGCGAAATCAAGAGCAAGTAAAATCGCCCTCAATTCCGCAGAAAATATCGAAGATTTGTCTGTGAGTCTGGATTGAAGATCTGGGGACAGCGGCAGCAGATACTACCCGGTCCCCGATCTTTGAGCCATCAGTAAAAAGTGGAGTGTATGTATTGTATCTGTCTTTAACCTCAAGAAAAAGTGATTTAAAAATGGATGGATCAGTTGTTGCTTTCGCGTGCTGACTTAAGATCGAAGATCACCTTGGGCTGCTCCAACTGCCACGGTGGGGTATCTGGAACAGCGTATTTGGCAATTTGATCCAGATCCAAGCCAGCATCGTGTATCAAAGGATCCATTCTCTTGCCGAATGGTGGCTTGAAGCTTGGTTTCTTATCGAATAAAGCATCTGTAGTTCGATGAAAGACAGTGTTATAAGCTGGATTAGATGGATTGGAATGTAGTTTAGTGGCATATACAAGCTTTTCGAATTAAAAAAAAGCACCAATCGAGATACAAGATTTTTTTCAC
The DNA here is from genome assembly GCA_029237695.1 of Conchocele bisecta. Classification (NCBI taxonomy): domain Eukaryota; kingdom Metazoa; phylum Mollusca; class Bivalvia; order Lucinida; family Thyasiridae; genus Conchocele; species Conchocele bisecta. The sequence continues at coordinate 99,682,325 of CM055271.1, forward strand.
GTGGCCATAGCTCTAGTTTCCCATTGGATATTTACTCTGGCATTTTCGCACTAGATGTAGTTTACATAGTACATGTACTTTCACGTAAGAGGAAAAACGTTTTCGCGCCAAAACCGAATTTCGAGATTTTTGATTAACAGCGACGATATAGAGTATTTCAACACCAACTTAACTCTTTGGATGCTAGCGGTGGAAATAACATCCAAATATGTCATGAAATGTCATTAGAATTGAGCCATAAGGAAATTCCATGACATATTTTCCAATTTGCCAAACAAAAACACAAGAAAACATATTAATTAATCGCCGTCCGCTGCAATTTTTGCACTATTTATAGCTATTATTATACTCAGCATGCAAAGAGTTAAATTTCAATGATGAAACATTCAATTACTTTTACATTCAGTGTAAATTATGAACGTGCACATGTTACGTTATGATGTAGATCGCAGGGCGATCAAATCTGCGGATTTATCCGTTTTCTGCAGATTTTAGCGCCATCTGCGGATCTATGTAGGCCATAGGCCAAATATGGAAACCCTCCCCCCTGTGGCACATACGCAGACATATCTTTTTGATAACTACAATCAATTACGAGTTAAATGCAACACTTGTCTGCACTCTGTAACCCGCTGGATGAATGTTTGGCGCCATTTTTAAGTATACCACCCAACAACTTTTTGCCAGTTTAAAAAATCACTTACTCTTTCCCCAATAGGTCAAACATTATTTTACAAAAGTATTGATGTACTCATTGATATTAATTGATCTGCCAAGATTTGACATTGTTATGGACATTTCTGAGAAATTGCCCGAGATTTTGACTCCAATGTCGGCAAGCCGGTAAACAGAAACGAATGCCGGCACGATGCCTGAGAAATGGTAGGCCTGTTGGCGACCGAAACTCCCCCGGATAGTAAACATAATGTTTATATACTTCCAGCGAAATGAGCAACCATCAACAGGTAGCATTCCTACACTGTTACAGTCGACTCCCGAATTATCATTTTATAATTCTGTACACGTTATTCATTTATATGTGTACCTTATCATCTGATTGATTACCACAGGTCCATGGTGTATTCTATTAGAATAGATCTAATGGTATAAACCTGTTAACTAACCGGGTTTGTGTGGCCACGTGGTGGAAACACTCAGCTGTGTTGAACAGGTCTGCTTCGGTCAGTAGTCAGGTGCATAAGAGGCCGTTTCAAGGCTTGAACCTACATCGGGGAGTACTCGGCGAGAAAATCATGCTCAGGGAAATCCACAACCGACGCCTGTGTGTAACTAAGGGGTTCATTGGCTCAGCTAAAGTATGGGAACCAATCAGAGGCCATGTTATATAAATGGCGTCAGCTGATAGACCAAGGCTGTCGTAAATACCGTAAAGGGTGTATTTGATCGTAGAGGAGCGTAATAGGATTACAACACTCCTCCCCGTTTTATTTGGGAAGACGTTGTGGTGTACGGTATCAATTAAATGAATCATGTGGATCAAAAGTTTATGTTATAAGGAAATTGGATCCTATGGCAAGTAGTAGAATTACTCAATGTAGGGCTATGTGAATGTTACAGTAGTTAATTACATATAGGGGTTGTGTAGACACGAAACATGTATACACATGAAATATTTTACATAATAACAATATGTTGAGGCATATCTTGCGCTCAAAAATGTAACCGTCAACAATAACGATTTCTGCCATACATGTGAAGAAAAATACAATGTAACTCATGTATACTAATAAGATGCCTTGTCCACAAGGTATGTACATCAGTCTGTCTACAGACAATGAAAAATGGTAGCAGGTCTGCCAATAAAATTACAAGAATATAAAAGGTAGATCAGGAGTGCGGGAATTCATCAGGATATATACATACGTTTGGTGTAAAAACAAGAGTTTGAGCACATGTATCAGCTTTCACAATATATGCGGGATGCGTCAACAGTACTCGAGCGAGATAGAGGAAAGTCGAGAAAGATCAAGAGAAATTGATGTTGAGAGATGGGTCTGTATACCTCATTGATCACCACGGCCAAGAGGATGAAATGGAGACGACCACCCTGGATCAAATTCGGTACAAACCCCTGGCATTAGCCTTGCACACCTGCCGTACCACTGTCAGGGACAAAGACTTCACATCCGCAATCCTCCTGCAAACTGACTCAATATGCCAAGGAGTGTTGGTGTGCCTTTTGCTGGTGGCATGCAAATAGGGCGAGTCAGTCTCGATGAGGACCTTGGACAGATACAGAGCAGCCAGAATCGAGGACGCAGTCGGGTCACGCAACAGTGTGTTTGTGAATCCAAAATGAACATTTGGAAATGACCCCAACCACCTCCTCAACTCCTCCACCCCACCAACAAAACAGTGGCGATGAATACGTAAATGACACAGGCCCATCTCCACAATAATCTGTCTCACCTCCTCAGCAGCCGAGCCATCTCCATGATATCTCATGTGAAGAACGAGTACCTTGTCATACCGCTCAGCCAAGGGCAACACACGGCGCCGCAGGAATGAGCGCTGAAACTGGAACCTCTCCTCTCGGCACAAACGTCTGTTAGGACAGTTTTAATGCCGACAGGAGGAGGTGAAATCCAGACCAACCTCGCCCTGCCACGAAGTCATCCCGGCTCAGCATGTTCTCGATTTGAACAAGGTGATCGTGCCCCACCCGGGAAGAACCTACCTGGTGAGGGTGAACTCCAACAGTGCAATGCACATGTGTGGAACCCCGCACCTGGCGAGCCCGCAAGGACCACGAAGATGGAAATACATAGTTGCCAACCAGGTGGGACAAATGGATATCCTGATGGTCCGTACCCGCCTCCAGATCAATGAAGTTGGAAAAACGAGTTTGTTTGAGAAGGGTGTCGAGGTGGAAATGAGTATCGATTTACTCGGGTGTGGAATCTTGGACTGCAGGGGGCAATGTAATGAATGGGGACTGGTGGTGTAGAAATTCTATATGTACATTTGCTGGCAGTGTGGAGATCATTTTTACTAGTATCTTCCAGTGCATTAGGGACAGAATGTGATTGGGGGATGCAATTTCAAAGGAGGTTGGAATGGGTCGACAAGCTGATTCGCAGTAGTGTTGGAATGCGGAGACCTCAATGTCTGAGAAAAGTGTGTGTTGCGTGATGAGTGGATGCAGTGAATGTTTCAGAACGTGTTGGAGCAAAGCGTCATGGGATGTAAGGTTCAAGTGTGTCTCAAAAAGAAGAAAAAGGCCATCGATGTAAGTAGTCCAGAATGGAAAGTGTGATGTAGAAAAGTGCAAGTCTGATGTGTCCTTGTTGGAATGCACAAGTTGGAGATGAGGTTTCCACCTGGTTACTGCTTTCATACAGCTCCAGCAAGCAAATGTCGGTGATGATTGTGGAGGAAGGTGACTGGTAATACAGTGTAGACGTAAATGTCGAGTGCTGGTAGGTCATAGTAAGCAGGTTGGATTGTTTCTGTGTTTGACAGGGAGATTGTTGGAATTTATGATATGCAGCTCCTGCAACACTAGCTCCTCGGCCTCAACGTAGCCTACCTCCTCTTCCAATGACATTGTAGGTAGTCAATAGTCAATATTCCACACCTCTGCAGGAGCTCTGCTGTTTTATTGTGATAAATACAGGTTATCCTGCAAGGGCAAGAAAATAATAGGTTGATATATACATGTATATAATGTATATAACAATTATGTAAAATATTGAATTACGTGGGGTACCCTGCGAACAGTCGGCGCGCCCACGAGGAAGCGAGGTCTATGGTACAGGGTCAATAAACCTGTCCAAGCCAACAACACCAAATTCACCATCGACGTATGGTAGCGTGACATCTAAGTCGTCCACCTCGACATTCTCGGTAACTGACTGGTCACCCTGACTTGGTGTAGCGGCGGGGGTAAGAACATCATGGCGTTTTCGCCACAACCAGATAGGAATATGGGTGTCGCGGCATAATTTGAGCCTATCATGGTGGAGAGAGAACCTTCTCTACCTTCCTGTCTGCTACTGTATATAGTGGCGGGGCACTTCTCACGACGATATGCGGTCCTTTCCAAGGTGATCGCAGCTTGGAACTGACGCCTACCTTGGCGGAAGTGTCTCTCACAAATACAAGATCTCCAACCTCATAAACATTTTCCAAGATATGTAGGTCATAGTAGCTTTTCTGACGTATTTGGGCAGTGTTTATGTGTTCTCTGGCAATTTTGTGGACCCTAGCAAACTCCTTGTCGAGATGTTGCACCCACTCATAAGGAGTGTACCTTTCAAGTTGGGTTTCAGATGCAGGGAGCAACAAATCGACAGGTTGAATAACTTCACGCCCAAGCATAAGCCGATTGGGTTTGAAGCCAGTTTGACGATGCTACATTGAACGGACAGCCATGGCTAGTAGGTGGATGTCTTTGTCCCACTCTCTGACTTTGCCGTCAATGCAACATCGGATCATTTGGAGAACTAGTCTGTTGTAAGTTTCAACCTGACCATTGCCCGAGGGGTGATAGGGAGTGGTGCGTTTGCGGGTAAACTCCAGGAGTTCACAGAATGCCTTAAACAAATTACTTTGGAAATTCGAGCCTTGATCTGAGAAAATCTCTAGAGGACAGCCAAAGTATGAGATAACTTTAGCGAGGAACTCCTGGGCAACCGTCTGTGCAGTCTGATCAGGTAGGGGTATCATGTCAAGCCATTTTGTGAATTGGTCTATGACCATCAATATATAGACATTCTCATTTGTGCTTTTGTTAAATGGGCCTAATATATCAAGATGGACCATTTCCATTGGGAAACCAGAGTGAAATTCCCGTAACGGGGCTCGTGGTGTGGAGGTAGTACGGGGGATGGTACGGATGGTTTTACATGTGTCTTTACAGGCGTTACCCTGTATGTTGGTTTTGGTGGGGGACCGGCAGTGCCGGTTTCACTGTACTGCTGTTCAGTTAATAATGTACAATGCTCTGCTAGACCAATTAGTCTACCCTTCTTGAAGTGCATGTACACATCCGAGTCGTTAATAATTTTGGCAGTAAATGATGGCCCTTTACAATACATGGAGGCAATCATGGCACCATTCTTGCATGGCAACGGCTCGAACACATACGCTTCATCACCGGGTTGATCCGTAAAACATTGCACAAAACCAACCGTCTGTGGGGGTACTACAACTTTCTTTGTGACATGTACACGGGCAATGTGGATTTGGTCATCAGTGGCAGCATATTTGAGTTTTGCGGGCAGTATTTGCCCATCTATGGCTACCACATTCCGCCCAAAGTCCACAAGACCAGCATATGATGTTAAGAAGTCAATGCCCAAAATAATGTCAGACATGGGGGCCACACAGACGTTCCATTTATAGTTCCGATGTCCCAATCGGATGTTAATATTTGGGACAATCTTACCATGAACTGGAACTTCTGCGAGGCCCTTCAGTACAACAGTGTCATGTTGTTGTTCTTGTTTTTGTGGAAGTTTGGAAAAGAAATTATCACTGACCAGTGTAATCATTGCCATCGTGTCAACAACTGCTTCTGTCTGAAGCCCATTGACGACAATGTCCAAAACCAGTGACATACCTTTCAATTCCCTAACTACTATAGGGGGTTTCGCTAAGCCGTTGTCAGGGTGACCATGTTTTGATTGAGTTTGGACTGGAATAGGGCCACCTACTGTCCCAGTCCGTTCTCGTTTAAAGAGAGCTGTGGTTTTTTGGTTATTTGGGGACTTCTATGTCCATTGGCTGGTGCAGAGCCAGCACGTACCGGAGAACCAGAACGTCCGGACCGCTCGTATGATGGCGATCTGCCATATTGTACCTGCGGACTAGGGTATGACCCTAGCCGTTCATATGGTGGTGTACCGCCATATGACCTTGACCCCGATACCCTTTCTGATTTCCTATAACCCTGGGAATGGTTGGGAAGGGGTGACTGTCTGTATTGCTGTGGACGGGGCATAGAATCGTAATTTGACCTTGACCGATTCAAATGTGTCCTTGACATGTTGTCATACGACCTTGGCCTGTCGTCATATGACCTTAGCCTGTTGTTATAGGTCCTTGACCTAATATCACGTGGTGACCTTGGCCCATAATAGTCTCTGTTTCTGTATTGGGGCGACCTTGGATACTGGGACTGGTTGTTAGAATAACGCGGGGACCCCCTTGGATACTGGGACTGGTTGTTAGAATAGCCTGGAGACCCTGGTTGAACGTCTGTACGTTTTGGTCTTATTCCAGGCAAGTCTGTTCTGGACTGAAAGTAATTATCTAACGTTTGCTTAAGTTTCACATCCAGATCAGACTCCCCGGAGAAAATGACATTTCTCTGCTTGAATGGCTTGCTTGTTTCGCCATATATGGCCTTGTTATTAGCCTGGTATTCTTTAACACCCCTTATCCTCACCCAGTACAAACATGGCAGCCGATTTGTCGATTAGACCCCTCAAGAAACTCTCTACTGAGACCTGATTCGAATCACTTTGAGTCATGTCGCAGTAGGCATCTTGCACCAAGTTGGTGAGTCGATGAGCGTAGTCATCCAACGACTCGTCCTCCAACTGACGCGCTAATGTCAATTCCTTACGAGCTGTTTTGGGGTTTAGTTTGGTTGAAAACCGCTCGGTCAAGCTCCGCTTCAATCCAGCATAGCTGTTGAGGACAGTCTCATCTTGCCATTTGGCAAAATCAAGCGCATCCCCCACCAGTTGGAGTTTATCTTGCGTTTGGGAGACATGCCGGACAATGTGGATTTGCCATCATCCGGTCTGCCAGGGGGAATGCCCAACTGCTTTTGGGTTGATTGTTCCGATTTCGAATAAATACAATCCCCAGGAATGACACTGGTAATTTTATCGATCGTAAATTTTTGTGTTTTTGCCAAAGAATTTATCATTTCGTTTTGTGACTGGGTTGTCGCTTTTAAAGAATTAATGTTATTGTGCACAATTTGTAGTTCTGATGCAGTGCGTTTTTCTTGTTTCTGGATCGCGTCGTTTACATAATCAAAATTATCATACAAAAAAATGTGTTTATGCGAGTTTAAATCGTTCACGCTTTCGCAAACTTTCTCAATTTTCATGTCCGCGGTGTCCCTTACATTATCAATTTTGTCATGCAAAAGACTAATGTCTGCTTTAGTAGCCATGGTCCTTTTAATATGGTGAATGTCTATTTTGAGCGACTCCACCATACCGGTCATTTGTTGTTGTTGTTGTTGAATTTGCTTGAACATCGATTCCACCGATGAACTTGGTGGATTGTGTTCCAAGAACTCTGATTCGTCTGAGAAGGGCGAAACTGAGTTCGCGGACTCATCATCTGAGACGCTAGGAGATTTGGGGCCGCCAGACCCACTCGCAACAGGAAAGGACACCTTCCCTGTCTCAATTATTTTTTCCCAGAAAGACTGGTCTTTCCTGGGAAGGCCTTTTGACGCCAGATATTCTGGTGTCAGCTGATAGACCAAGGCTGTCATAAATACCGTAAAGGGTGTATTTGATCGTAAAGGAGCGTAATAGGATTACAACAATTCCATGCCACAGCGCATTTACCGTGCAACACATTCTACTGGAATGTATCGATTTTGCCGATATTCGAGGCAAACACTTCAATGTTACTTCACTTGCGGAGCTATTCCAGGTGGAGAACATTGAAGGTTTGCTTCGCTTTCTCCATGAAACTAACTTGTATCGGTTCCTTTAATTTTATCATTGTATACATGTTTCTCATTTCTATAATTTATCATTGTATACATTTTACTCATCTCTATTGCTCATCGTATTGGTATTTTTACCCTAATCATCTGATTTCCTACCACATATATATCATACTATATTGCTATTATTTTTATTCTTCATCTACAACGCTTGGCCCTAAATGATACTCTTTTGTGTTGGCCGATAATCTGATTAGACTCGAAGCATTCATTCGAGACGGGTTTGTTAACAATGAACATATAGTTGCCATATTTTTTGACCTAGAAAAGGCATATGACACGACGTGGAAGTATGGGATTATGAAGGACCTTCATGACCTCGGTCTGAAGGGTCATCTCCCTGATTTTATTTCTAATTTTTTGAAAGACAGACAATTCCAAGTCCGAGTCGGTACAACCCTTTCTGATCCCCATGAACAGGAAATGGGTGTACCGCAGGGAAGTATATTGTCTGTTACCCTTTTTAGCATTAAACTGAATAATATTGTAAAATGCCTGCAACCAGGTGTTGACTGTTCTTTATATGTCGATGATTTTTTAATATGTTACAAATCAAAGAACATGCATACTATTGAGCGCCAATTACAACTGAGCCTCAATAGAATAAACAAGTGGACCACAGAAAACGGCTTTAAGTTTTCGAAATCTAAAAACTAACTGCATGCATTTTTGCAAAAGACGCGGTCTTCACCCTGATCCCGAACTTAAACTGGGAACACATCCCATCCCAGTGTTCGGGAGCAGAAGTTTCTTGGTCTTATCTTTGATCCTAAACTCACTTTTAAACCCCATTTACGATACTTGAAAGCTAAATGCCAGAAAGCACTCAACTTAATGCGAGTGGTAGCAAATCATGACTGGGGTGCAGACCGAAAGGTGCTGCACCGCCTTTACATCGCACATGTTCGCTCAAAACTAGACTATGGATGCACTGTATATGGGTCTGCCAGTAAATCCGATCTTCGGACGCTCGATCCAATACATCACCAAGGCTTACGACTCTGCCTGGGTGCATTCCGTACGTCTAACGCACAGAGCTTATATGCCGAAGCAAATGAGCCTTCTCTCCACGACAGACGCACCAAATTATCTTTGCAATACGCCACTAAACTACATTCCAATCCATCTAATCCAGCTTATAACACTGTCTTTCATCGAACTACATATGCTGTATTCGATAAGAAACCAGGCTTCAAGCCACCATTCGGCAAGAGAATGGATCCTTTTATACACGATGCTGGCTTGGATCTGGATCACATTGCCAAATACGCTGTTCCAGATACTCCACCGTGGCAGTTGGAGCAGCCCAAGGTGTTCTTCGATCTTAGTCAGCACACGAAAGCAACAACTGATCCATCCATTTTTAAATCATTTTTTCTTGAGATTAAAGACAGATACAATACGTACACTCCGCTTTTTACTGATGGCTCAAAGATTGGTGACCGGGTAGCATCTGCTGCCGCTGTCCCCGAGGGAGATCTTCAATCCAGACTCCCAGACAAATCTTCGATATTTTCTGCGGAATTGAGGGCGATTTTACTTGCTCTTGATTTCGCGAAAATATCTTGGAGAAAGCAATTCATTTTATTTTCCGATTCATTATCTTCACTACAAGCTTTGTACAACATGAAGCTTGAACATCCACTTATCCGCCAAATCATGGAGCTACACCATATTTTACTTTCGTCTGGCAAGGACATTATTTTTTGTTGGCTACCCAGTCATACTGGTATCAAGGGCAATGACAGGGCAGATAGTGCTGCCAAGGCCGCCCTGGATCTACCAACTTCTCATTTTCCTGTTTGCTATCATGATTTTAAATCATCCATCAACTCATTCATCTCCGATACAATGCAGATCCAGTGGGGTCTGCTCACAGATAATAAACTTCATGCTGTGAAACCGACTCTGGGCGAATGGACTCCTGGCTACAGACTGTACGCCGGGATGAAGTTGTCCTTAGTCGATTGCGCATTGGACATACACGACTAACGCATTCGTATATGCTCAAAGGAGTGAGCCGCGTCCATGGTGTTATTCCATGCCACAGCGCATTTACCGTGCAACACATCCTACTGGACTGTACGATTTTGCCGATATTCGAAGCAAACACTTCAGTGTTACTTCACTTGCGGAGCTATTCCAGGTGGAGAACATTGAAGGTTTGCTTCACTTTCTACATGAAAACTAACTTGTATCGAAAATTTAATTTTATCATTGTATACATGTTTCTCATTATTATACTTTTATAATTCTATACACGTTGTTCATTTATATTATTTATCATATTAATATTTTTACCTTATCATCTGATTGATTATTACATGTAACATACTATTTTACTATTCTTTTTATTCTTCATCTACATTGCTTGGCCCTAAATGATACTCTTTTGTGTTGATGGGCCGTTAAGCACCATTCCATTCCATTCTTTTGTGTTGATGGGCCGTTAATGACCATTCCGCCAAATCATGGAGCTACACCATATTTTACTTTTGTTTGACAAGGACATTATTTTGTGTTGGCTCCCCAGTCATACTGGTATCAAGGGCAATGACAGGGCAGATAGTGCTGCCAAGGCCGCCCTATAACTACCGACTTCTAATTTTCCTGTTTGCTATCATGATTTTAAATCATCCATCAACTCATTCATCTCCGACACAATGCAGACCTGGTGGGATCTGCTCACAGATAATAAACTTCATGCTGTGAAACCGACTCTGGGCGAATGAACTCCTGGCTACAGACATGTACTCCTGATGAAGTTGTCCTTAGTCGATTGCGCATTGGACATACACGACTAACGCATTCTCGATACTAAGTCGTGGCCACGAGATACTAAGTCGTGGCCACGAGATAAAATAAATGTTGCAAATGTCACCTCTATACCACCGTATACTCATCTATATTGCTCATCATATTTTAGTTTTACCCTAATCATTTGATTGCCTACCACATCTAACATACTATTTTACTATTACTTTTATTCTTCATCTACATTGCTTGACCCGAAATGATACTCTTTGTGTTGGTGTGCCGTTAAGCACCATTCAATTCTCCAATCTGCCACCGGGGGCATTCGTGTGCCGACAGGCCACATTTCTTGTTGTCTCTTATTATAGAATTTCGATAACAAGTGAGTGAAGTGTGAACACCAATACTTTGCGGATTATTGCTATATTATAGGGCTGGAAATGGAAATGTTAGTCCCAAATATTTTACCGTTTACTGTGGTGTAGCGATATAGTGCAATATAAAGCGGAAAACGTGCGGCTAGTACAACGGTCACAAGGTGTATGATCACGTGGTACTAACAACAACAACAAGTACCGATTCAAAGTACGTATTCTTTTATAGTGTCCGTATTATGTAACGGATTTTGATGTAATATGGCGCATCAAACTCGTCTTGTTAAGCTGCATTTGGTGGTCTTTATTTTCGCCCAAACTTCTGTCGTTTTTGCGAAGAATCGATTTCCGTGTCTCCGACACGGAAATCGATTCTTCGCAAAAACGACATAAGTCTGTGCCAAACTCTCTAGACCACCAAATACAGCTCATGAAGACGCGTTTGCTGTGCCATATTTCATCAAAATCCGTTGCATATTAAGGAAAATGTCAAATAATACTTACTTTGGAGTGGGCGACGTTGTTGTTGTTGTAACCACGTGATCATGCACCTTGGGTCATGTACATTATAATTATTTTCCCGGTGTTGGTGTTTTGGAGATTATCGTGAAATCTTTCGAAATATTTTTACACGTTCCTACACCAGCACCTGCGCTTGCCAGTCAATCGGTTTATTTAAAAAAACACTTAAATATTGTACTTGAAACCAAGCAGTTTGATTCGCTGAGCCCGAGCTGTGCTACAGCTGAGTCTCGGCCAGTCAATCTGTTTGACTGCCGGTTGAAATTGCAAATAAATGTTCAGAAACAGTAACATCTGTAGCCTATTTCATCAACATTGCAAAGTATACTTTGAGGAGTAATCATTTCTTTTTCATGAAATGCGTTATTTCATATAGAACTTAACTACTGCATATATTTGATAATTAAAAGTATGCAGAATTATTATACTGAATGTTTTACATTATCACAGCCATTTTGCCTGTGATAATGTAAAACATTCAGTATAATAAAAATTAATAAATTTATCCTAAAATTGAAAATTTCTCCCTCAAAGTATACTTTGCTAGATAAGTATACTTTGCAATGTTGGTGAAATACAGTGGGGTCAGCGTGTAAGTGCACACACGAACGAACACGGCAGGTTGGAACCAACCAACGTTCGTGTGTGCACTTGCACGCTGACCCCACTGTAATTCATGTATAAAAAGAAGTAAATATTTTTCTGCATTTTTTCTCATTTCGCATCAAAAGTGTATGTTGTTACCACTCAGTTGAACCGTCTCGGCGAGACGGTTCAACTGAGTGGTAACAACATACACTTTGGGTGGGTAGCTAACCAACCTGTGGTGTTCGTTCGTGTGTTCACTTACACGCTGACCCCACTGTGGGCTACATGACCAGATAATAACGCTGGTTGTGTACTATGGAGGATATCATGTGACTCGGTATTCGGATAATGCCTCGTGTGACAGAAGCAGTTGTCATTCTTCAGTTATCTCCCCTAGACCATTTACCGCGCAGCACATCCTCTTGGACTATATCGACTTTGCCGATATTCGACGCAAACACTTCAGTGTTACTTCAGTTGCGAAGATATTTCAGGTGGAGAACATCATGACGGGTGTTTCATTGACGGAATAGCGAACAGTGTAGATCCCGATCAGACTGCGGATGCACAGCCTGTTCTGGATCTACGCTGGTCGCAAAGCACATACGCCCTATTGTGTACAGTCACTGCCACATGTTTGTTAGATGGTTCGGCCTTAAATATTTGCGGCTAATACGAATTTCATTGTCATTTTCTGATTTTGGGATGTTTTCCCCCATCTGTATAGGTAATATATGGGATTCAGGGAAAATGAAAAAATCGCCACTTCAAAAAAAAAAAAGGAATAACCAATAGGATAAAAATTACGGAAGCTTAAAAGGGACATGCGCAAATTTTTTTCCTTGTCGTTCCCACGACATAGCATCTCGTTACCACGACATAGCATCTCGTTCCCACGAGATAGCATCTCGTTACCACGACTTAGCTATGTCGTTCCCACGACATAGCATCTCGTTCCCTCGAGATAGCATCTCGTTCCCACGAGATAGGATCTCGTTCCCACGAGATAGGATCTCGTTACCACGAGATAGGATCTCGTTACCACGAGTTAGCTATGTCGTTCCCACGAGATAGCATCTCGTTACCACGACATAGCATCTCGTTCCCACGAGATAGCATCTCGTTACCACGAGTTAGCTATGTCGTTCCCACGAGATAGCATCTCGTTACCACGACATAGCATCTCGTTCCCACGAGATAGCATCTCATTACCACGAGTTAGCTATGTCGTTCGCACGACATAGCATCTCGTTCCCTCGAGATAGGTAGCCAATGAAAATGAAGCTTAATTACCGCCATTTTAGTCCGACAGCCGGTAGCTTAACATTGTTTTGATTAACATAGTTTTGTTATTGGCGATTTTGCTTGTCCATGCCAACCACATCCAGAATCCGCTAATGATACTCTGTCATCTTTAGCGTTTTGAGAAATTTGCATAAATTAAAAATGGCCGCCAGACAGTATAGTATGCCGTGTGAGGTATTGAAGTAATTTAAGAGCGTAAAGTGGATTTACTTGACTTATCAGATAAGCGGTCAACATTTTTAATATTCAATTAAATTCACTGTGACATGGAAAAAATCCAAAATGGCCGTCAAATGTAACATATTTTACATATATCTACTCTCACACTCTATATCAAAGCAAACATGATAATGATATTGGATATATTGCCACAACAAACGCTTTCGGTACGTTCGATATGTTCGTAGACAAGTTGTTGAACAGGGGAAGTCCAAGATGGCCGCCTCATATAGCTATAGTATCATATAACAATAATGTAAACTGACTGATAATTAAGTACATAACTGCATATTAACGCCATATCATAGTAAATTGGTATAGATGTATTGGATTTAGGCATACTCTGAACGTTTTCAGTAACTTGGACACATAATTAAATAACTGTGCCAATAGCAGAAGTCAAAAATGGCCGCCAAATATTTAACAAAAAAGTCACGTTGCCTTATACTGCGCAAATTGCATACTAATTACCGGGGCTATTGATTAGTTTAAGCATATTAGTATACTATCTCAGGTTTATTGACACATTGAACGTTGTATGTAACTTTGACTTTCAAATGCAATATTATACGATTGTGTCAATAGAAAGAAGAAGCCTTAGATGACCGCCAGATATAAATTACCTGGCAATGACAATCATAATGTGTAATGATTAAAATATGAAATGTCACGTTGACCTATTACAAAAAAGAAAAAACACATATTTATGTCATCTTGTGTTCTCTTGTAACCTTGTTATGTAATTAGACACGTGTTCCAATAGCAGAAGTCCAAGACGGCTGCCAAATATAAATTATAGCAATCATCGTTTAATAATTAAGTTATATAATTAAGTTCAGTCCAGCTCCATAGGGAGCACACTGCTATATAGCAATAATTTACAAATGTATGTCAATGACAATCGCATAATAATGAAATGATTATTAAAATGGATAGCATAGTAGAAAAGTGAGACCCATAAGAAACCAACTCAATAAATACTTCCTAATAAGCAAATGACATGCGTACCTCGGTGGTCGCAGAACCTTCAACGCGGCACAAACATGCACTCCACGATCAGCGGTGTACTGTCCCAAAACGAAAGCAACTGTGCATACACTACATAAACCGTATAACAAATGCAGAGCAAGCACAACAACGACTATTCCCCAATGAACTATTGGTAAAGTAACAGGACAGTGCATAAAACAGAACACTTGGATGGTTGAAACTGAACTGTTTGGCAAACCTCCGCTTACCTCGCCATCAAGCTTCAAAAGGACATCAATATACAAGGCAATCAAAAAACTAATAATATATCATACGATAACGACAAACTAATTAAAACCAAATACACAGTATACATGAAATAATGAAAGTTAATATTGTAGATATGACTATAAGAAAAGAAGAAGATATGATGGCACAAATACTCTAGCCGCAAGGGATGACAGTTACGTTGTTTAGCATTGTCATATTAGTATATTAATGGATTTCATTTTTTTCCATTTTTATTAGCACTGTTGGACGATTTTGTTTTCCATACCATATATATATATATATATAAATGTGTTCTCCATTTGTACTAGCTAGGTTAGCCAATTCGCGTGATTTCACAGTGAACTTGTTGAGCATTGGAGCGTTTGGAACCAATGGTATGAAAGAAAACCTCTTGCATTCATTCAAATTAGGAAGTCATTAATGTTTACTGTAAAGTTCCACCCTACATATTCTTGACAACGCCCACTATGTAAGTTATGATTACATACTTTGGTGTCAGAATATTGTCAGCATGAATGTTGATGTGGAATGGCAAGACAAGAAGGCTTTCCAAAATAAACTGAATAAGCCAACGTATATAACCAAGTGTACTATTTATAAGTATATGATTTGATTACTAGTAGAATGTACTATATTTATTATCCGGCGCCCATTTTTACACTTCTGTTATTGAACGTTGTCTAATGGTGTATATTAAGTTAAGAAAACAAACGAGCATCTTGACTTAATACCAGTATTTGGTACAATTACATTCATACGAGTCCAATTATATAAGCTAATTGCTACAATAATATCAAAATAGTTGGCGGCCATTTTTGGACTAAAGCTGTCGAAGAAAACAATGATCTAATTGTGTACCTAAGGTACTAAAATCATTGTGTATCTAAATACAAATATTCGTATGCAAATTTGCTCCGATATAGGATCTGAGTGCAATTAATTATATGTTTTCTTATGAAGAGATACGATTGCACGTATAACGTATTATATATAAGTGGCGGCCATTTTTGGAGTTCTGCTATTTAGACAATTATTCAATTACACAGAAAAGTTACAAAAATAAACATTCATGTTTCAATAAACCCAAGATTATAAAAAGCATACTCTTTGTTGTGACGAACTAGTGAAATTACGTCAAATGGTCACATTTTGCGGCCATTTTGGATTTTTCCCATAGTGCAGTTAAGGAATTGAATTTTAACGTTGCCAATTTTCATCACTATGTCAAATACACCCAGTTTACGCTCTTAAATTGCTGAATTTCCTCATGTTAATGCAACTATATGGCACACTATATCTATTTGACAGCCATCTTGAATTTGTGCAAATTTCTTAAGGGTGACAAGTTTGTCATCCGTTGGATTTCAAAACCAGAAGGTCTGGACATGCAAAGTCAGTAATACAAAAAAACATGTTATTCAAAACAAGGTAAGACCCAAAATCGGCCTTTGGCTGCCGGACTATATTCAACTATGGCTGAAAGAAAAAATGGCGGTAATTATGCTGCATTTTCATTGGCTACCTATGTCGTGGGAACGAGATGCTATGTCGTGGTAACGAGATGCTATCTCGTGGGAATGACATATCTAATTCGTGGTAACGAGATCCTATCTCGTGGGAACGAGATCCTATCTCGTGGGAACGAGATGCTATGTCGTGGGAACGACATAGCTAAGTCGTGGTAACGAGATGCTATCTCGTGGGAACGAGATGCTATGTCGTGGGAACGAGATGCTATGTCGTGGGAACGACATAGAAAAAAAGATTGCACATGTCCCTTTTAAGCTTCCGTAAAAAATAAACAAATGACGATACAAAATTACAATTTTCGAAAAATAAATCAAAACAAAAAATCGAAAATTGTAATTTGTTATCGCCAATTGTTTATTTTTACCAGCGGAATCCCTGGGGATTTAGTACTAAACTCATTGACCCAACCTTAAATGACCTTAGCTGTTGATAGGCCGTTAAACAAC